>BCLG01002646.1:43023-58290 GCA_001602295.1 Zoysia matrella
TTTTTTTTCTATTTTATGTTCTATTTTTTAGGTTTGTATGTATTATTCTAATTAAGTTAACAATATACTGCAAAAGAATAGTTCATATTTCATATTTGCTATGCTAAACTAACTTAGGATGCATTACTATATAATTTTTATATATTTGTTAGCATATAATTATATCGGTAATAATGCTCTTATAAAATAGAGTCGTAGTATTATACCGAGTATTAGGATCGTAAATAATATAATAATATTTGTGTAATATTATTAGTACACAAATATTGTAGTGTTAAATATAAACTAATGTATGAATAAATTATTGATCGGTAGACATTAAAATTAGATTTAGAAAATATATTAATGATGTAATGTTATTAAAAAATTTTGACAGAGATCGGTGAATACAATATGATAACTCTTAAAATTTATTATGGCACCGAAGAAATTCGAAATGGTCCAAGCAATTTTCTATATGTGGACGTAGAACACCCTAACCCGGACGCGTCAAGAATGATGGAGATCATAGTTTGGTTGACAAATTTTTTTAGTTAAACTCTAATATTTATTCAGTTAAGGTGCAATGCTTGTGGACTCGTACATTTCATCTAGTTCGTTGGGAGCTGAAGTCGGTATGTCGGACAACAAAGTGGCTGCAATGATTGGATTGGTGTCGGAGAATGAATGCTCAATTTATTATGTTTGTGCAGCCTTGTCCAAAAGAGTTATATGAATATAATGATGTTGCATCACATAGCAGTGCAACAAATGTGGTTAAAAAAGATAATGATTGTCACAAAATGATGGTGACAACTGAAGAACTTAGGCAAGATTTAGAGACTCTGCATCGTAACAATATTGGTGACGTTGAGGTTCTTGATGGCCAAGCTGATGCTGGCGATATTGATGAACGAATTGTTGAAGAGCTGAAGAATGTGGATCTTAATGCAACTTATGAGACTGAGCAGGTGTCAGTGGGTGGCGATGAAGATAACGATGAGAAAGAGGATGACAATCAGTTTAAAAGTAACCCCATCCCAGATGAATGGAATAGACCTGAAAAAGCATCAATGCAGGTGATGGATAACTAACGTTCTTGTTGGGAGTATGGATCGAGTACGATTCATGTGAATCAGCTCTTTTCTAATAAGTCTGAATTGAAAAACGCTGTAGCGCGTTGGCGGTTCTATCACATAGAGAGATATGGACTGTTAATTCTAGCCCTAACAAGTACAGCGTGAAGTGCAAAAACGATGCATGTTGTTTCTATGTTCATGCATACAAGCCAAAGCATGAGACACATTGGTTGGTGTCTAAAGTTTGTGAACATGGGTGCACACTTCAAAATGCTGATCGTAAGCATCGCAACCTAACTGCTTCATTTATTGCAAATGAATTGTTCGTGGAGATTATTGAGAAGAGGGGTATAAAGTGTTTATACATCTAACGCTCAATTTTAAGGCAATTTAAGTATGATATAAGCTATCAAAAAGCTTGGAGGGCGAAGCAAAAGGTCTTAGAAAAGTGTTGGGGCACCTATGAGGCTTCGTATTGCAATCTCTCGCAAGTGCTTCATATTTTGAAAGAAAGGAATCCGGACACATACACTTCATTTAAATAGACTGAGTTGGAAGATGATGAACCCAGAATTTTTCGATGTGCTTCCCTTTCCTTGGGTCAATGCATTCAGTCATTTCATCATTGTAGGCCTGTAGTTTGTGTGGATGGCACTTTCTTAACTAGAAAATATAAAGGTCAAATATTAACTGCGATTAGAATATATGCCAACAATCAGATACTTTCTTTAGCATTTGCTTTTGTGGAGTCTGAGAGCAGGTTGATTTGACTTTGGTTTTTTAGACACCATAAAGCAGGGGTCATTCGTGATCGAACTAATGTCTGCATCATTTATGCCCGATATACCGGTATATTATCTGCTATTAAAATATTGCAAGAGGATCCCAATGAACCATATCCATGGCCTGATTTGCAGAGCAGGTGATGCATGCGACATATGGGAGCTAATTTTTATAAGCAATTTAAGAACAAGTCTATCACAAAAATGTTTAAAAGGTCATGTAGTCAGAACCAAAGTCGCAAATTTGAGGCCCTTTGGACAGAACTTAGACAAGAACACAAGGACTCACATCCAATAAAGACAAAAGAAACCACCAACGCTGGGGAGACTTTACCAGAGGTGCTACCAGCCCTTGGTGAAGGATTGGACCCTCCAAATGTTTGAATGAGGTCATCGAGGCACACCAAGTGTTTTTCACACTGGATTGAAGCTGAGCCAAAAGAGAAGTGGTTCTTGCTTTATAACAGTGGAGGTGCTATGTATGGCATCATAACTACAAACATAGCTGAGGTATACAATTGGGACAATGAAAATACCTATGACCATAGTATATGGAAAATTTAGCTCGCTCTCCACATTCACAGAATGGTTGATCTTCCCATGCTGGGATTTTTAGCCTCTGATTTGCGTCGGATGTCATTGTGATCTGTGTTTGATGGATTCACTTCAGTTCCGTTTTATAGGCAAAAAAACAAAGGGTGCACGCACCAAGTCTATGTCTACGGGATTTTGCAGGTCACATGGGATACTCCAACTTTAGCAGAACACCATTATTGCTGCTCTTTGCCTTGTCAATGTCAACAAAAAAATGTACGAAAAGCTAAAAGAAAGATGCACGCATCTACAGTATTGATTCCTGATGGACATGATATGATATGACAACACGACACCTACAGAACCGCAACCACGTCTCGAATCGGCTATAAAATTTAGCCATCTCTCCTCTTCTCCATTCTACACTCAACCAAGTTTGAATTTGAACCATCAAAATGAGGAGTAGAGGTTGCGAGCTGGTTCTATTACGCATTCACCACTTAGATACGATGGGATTTCTAAGTAGACCAGACTGGTATAAAGAAGATATTCCTGAGTTTTCACTTAAAACATGCAGAGATTTTGGGATGAGAAATTCATTTCGCCCGTATGATGCTAGTAAGGAAGAGTGACCTAAGTGTAACCATAGTCTCAAATGTGTTGTACAAATGAAAGTGGAGGGTGAGGGAGCTGGTCGACGCTTCTTTCGATGCCTGCAGGGAGCCGTTAGTATCACCTTATTTTTTACGTGATCATTCCTCATTTTATATGTATCTATACTTATAGTTTTTATTTTTGTAGTGGTACTATGATAACAAGAACTGTGGATAGACCCGTTGGGTTGATCCACCGCCTATTTCCGCGACTGAAGCGTACATCAAATAACTGCATAATCGGATGACACAGTTGTATAGGGAGCTAGCTGATCTACAGCATCGTGTAGGTGACCCTCCCATCATCAGCATCATTGATGATGATAATGCCATTTGCGATGATGTATTTTGCAGGTGCCCACACCATAAGTCTGAACTTACAAATCCACCATCTCCAAATCCACCCCTGCCAATAAACTATATGCACAACACTAACTATTCCGTTGCACCCTCCCATTTTCATTAAAGTAAGAATAGAACTAGAACATACGTACCCAACCTCGCGTAAAATTATGTTTTCCTAAAGCGTGTTAGGACTACCTACACGTTATTATTCGCCTATTATGTAATTCTATTTTATGTATTAACATATGTATGTGCCGAGCTATTATAATATTAATATTATCTTCTCCGTTTTAATTTTTTCAATAATATTACTAGTCCTTTATTTTATAATATCAATATTATCAATTTTATAATAATAACATTTCGCAAAATTCATACACAATAATAAATTACAAATAACTACTACTAAATAATTGAAAACATATTTTGCATGAGGACAAAAATATTTTTTATGTTTTGTCGAATATTGGATGTGTGATTTCCTTTAATCGAATTTTGGATATTCGATTGGCTGTCTAATTCATTCAAGTCGAATTACCGGTGTTCGATTTCTCTAAAGTCGAATTACCAGTTTTTTACTTCTCTGAAGTCGAATGATCGTCGTTCGACTTCTGCGAAGTCGTGGAACCAACGTTCGAATTCTTTGTTCTCGCACATCTAGCGTCCGACTTAGTATTTTTTTTTTTGTTATTTCCCCGCATCTAGTATTAATTCTGTAGTTTTTGAAAAAATACGTATTATTTAAAAAAATCATAAAACAGATATATCCACCTTCATTTTGTTTAGACTTTGTTTTAATTTCACACCAGATCTCGATCGTATCTGTGTTCTAGGAAAGTTCAATCCTCCATTTGTTCACCAATTCCTAGAGCGAGAGAAGCTCCAAATATTTCTTAGAAATTTAGGCCTCCTTTGCAACAAAAAAAGTTTCATATTACTAATCTCGATGCACGTGCTAACGCTACGGTCTGAAAAATATTAATTTAATAAAATATTATATTAATATTAAAATTAAAATTTGAAGTTTCTCATTATTCACCATAAAAGGTTAAATACAAACTAATTATTCAAATTTTACATATATCATATATAAATCTGTTTCACACGATGCGGCAGCACGAGCAATGACAGATTGGTGGTAAGACGCGACGAACCGGGGCAGGGTGAATCGATGTCGATGGGAAGCGATGCGGTCCGGCCGAAGCAGAGTTAAGTTTCACGCGACGCTGCGCTACAAGGTGTAGCAGATGGATGGTTAGAATTGAAAACAGAAGGAAACAATTAGGAAAGCATATCAACTATTTTCACTTTTATATTTGTAATACCGGATGAAAACAAAAACAGAAAATCAGAAACAGAAATGAACGGATAAATATGGAGTTCGAAAACAAATAATCCGAATCGAAATCTAACGAAACATTTTCTTTTCAGAGAGAATTCCTATTTGGTCTAAAAAATTCACCATTTCCTTTTTTTCGGCTCTTTTCGATTTAAACTTTCCTATATGGACTAAAATCTATTTTTGATTTTTTATTTGGCTCTTTCGTTAGTTTTAGCCCCTAACGGTGTTAAGTAGAGCTGATCATTTTACCCCTGCTTTTGTATGGTTCAATTCAAGCATTACTTTTTCTTTTATGTGTGGTTTGATAATGTCATAATTATAAACTTTGCTATGTGACAGTCTGTACACATAAGTTTTAAATATTTTTTGTGCAATTATCATATTATCAAACAATGAAAAAGAAAAAAAATACTAAAAATGAAATAAATATAATATCTAGGGGTAAAATTGTTATTTTATCCCTCACTTTAACACTGTTTGTGGGTGAAAGACGGAAGGGTCGAATAAGCAATCAAAAAATGATTTTAGATGATATAAAGAGTTCAAATCGAAAAAGGGTCAAAGAAAAGTCGTAACTTTTTTAGGTCAAATAAAGAATTATCTCTTCTTTTAAAAACGTTTGGTAAAAAGTCTTCTTCTATTCTTTTTAGGAGTCAATAATATAGGTAAATATCCACGCCACCCTTGTGTTTGAATTTAAAAAGTCTATTAGGTTAGTATCTAGCGTTCGTACGTTTTTATTAGAACCTGACTGAACGTTAGTTTTTTTATCAAGTCAACCCCTCGATAAGGTTCGGAAGAGCTCTCCAGGAGCCGCGCGGGGACGTTTTCAGTTGTGATGCCACGCATGAATTTATTTTATTTTTTCAACAACTTTTTTCAATCTCATATATTTTTGGGAGTTGTATTTTGTTAACCAAGTAGTTGTATTTTGTTAGCTAATAATGATTCATGTGAGCCAAAAAACTGAGAGATCCAAAAGAGCTCGTGTGTTAGATTTGTAAAAAGCGTCTGTGAAAAGATTTTATCCATCAAATTTGTAAAAATAGATAACTCTGGGTACATTTTTTACGTAATCTAACTCATCTCTATTCATTTTTATTGTCATTCCAATATTTAAAATATATTCCCAAGTAATTGTGATTATTATTTCAAATACAATATCTTTCATACTGGTACACATTTCTCTTTTTCTAAAACACATTTCTCGCTTGCCAATTTACTTTCTCTCTTTACAAAATTCCCACCCACACACGTAGCTAAAACGACAATTTAAAGAGAGTGGATGGAGTATGTTTGAATTAATTTCTCTGAAACCTTGTAAGGTTCTTATAAAAATCATAGTTTTAAAATAGTCAAATTCTACAGTAAACCCAAATGATTATAGACCATCTATTTGTTTTGATCTCGATGTTTAAATTATTTTTTTACCTCCTAAGAGGTAAAAGCTCTCCAATAATTATTAATTACAATATCACTCAATTTGAAAGTAATTAGCGGATTTTAGTAGAAAATGATAATCAAAGACACATTGTCTCCTGATATTAATTTATTTTCTTATATTTTTTTACTCAAATCAATGGATAAGATCAAACACCACACATCATTAATTACAGTGGCAAAGTCAAAGTGTAGAATACCCTGGTGCCGCACCTTCAAAAGTGCAAGTTTTCAAGAAAATTTACTTCCCTAAATACTATTAATAAACAGGAAACCACTTTGCACCCCGGTGAGGGTGCTTCAATCGAAGCCAGTGATTAATTAGTGATCAAAGTTCGCAAAAGAGAGTAGATCCAACATCAACGCGTTCAATAATGCGATATTGATATAGGAGTACTTGTTTACAAAAGAAAAAAAATGCAGTGAGATGATGATGAAACAAACTTTACTCACCAACAAACAGATAAATATCAGGATTTGACAGTCGTATATATCTGCATGTATAAACTTCACTCACCAACAAAGCAGATAAATAGCAAGTGTTGAGAATGTGTGTGTGTTTTGACAGTAGTCGTATATATCTACATGTGTAATTCGTACGTAATCAGTATTCAGTAGTACGAGTAACAAATTAGCTGCCGCTACAGGCTGGTCACTATCTAGTCTAGCGGAAGTAGCCGTAGAGCTCGAGGAAGCAAATGCACAGGTTCCAACTGTCGGAGACGCTGCCGGTCGTCGGGCCCGTCAGGGCAATCCTGAAGAATCGGAAGGGCAGAAACGCAGGCGGTCCTGTGACTGGCCACGACGCAAACTGCCCCGGCTGGCAAATGGTCTGGTCGTCTTCATGGACGCGAAGGCTCGTCCAGTTCCGGCCATCCGTCGATCCCTGCCACTCACGCACAGACTCACAAGTTCATTTCAAGACATACTGTCAACAAGCAAATTAAGCCAGTAATTAACATAGATTAATAACCTCCAGAACCCAGGATCTCATGAACGTTGCGGAGCCATCTTGTCTCACGGTGTAGTAGTTGCACATAAGCTGCAAGTTATAAAAACTAATTAGCTTCAATTGTACTATAAGCAGGGAAAAGAGGCCCAACAAACAGAGACAGACGTCAGATTTCAATGAACCTGGTGCTCCTGTCCGATGTCCACCATCCACCACGAACGCTTCTTTCCATCTTCAATACACGGCCCGGCAAAGCAAGTCCCCTAAAGGTCGCTACATGTCAACTTTAGTTCCGCCAAGAGCATGAATTATTTCACGTTTGTCAAATGTTAATACCTGGTAAGTTTTCGAAACCAAAGCCTTGGGATCCGTGTGCCTTGAATTTGGGCTGCTTGCCGTCACATAAATACTCTATTTGCAGAAAGAGATGCTGATGAATGAATAACGGAGAGTTATTGATGCACTGAAAGCCTTCAATGCAAGAGAACCTTCCCCTTTTACCTTGGCTAGAATAGGATTCATCCATTGATGTTTCCCGAATGATGTTCCAGCATAGTAGATAAGACCGTTGTTATCACCATCAGAAATATACTGGAGCTCTTTATAGCTGGAGCGCCTATGCTGAAATCTCTCACTGATATAATAGAGCTCACCAACAGTAGTCAGGTGTTTTGCCCATCCATTGTACGGCCTTATCCAAGTATCAACAGACACTTACCATTTATCTGTTGTAGGCATCCATTGTGCAGCTTTAGAGAACTCAATTGCTTCTGTAACCTGATCATAGAAATAATCAGATTGAATTTTTCCGATACAGAAACATGCATCCGAAAGAAAACTTTGAAGTGAGAAACCACTAACCAATTGTTTGAATACTTTCATCTGATTCGCGAGATTACTTTTCTCCATCTGCATCAAAGCATTAAGCACTGTTAGAACTCAAGCAAATATATCCTGGAAAAGCTACTTCACAATTGAATCATATAACAGGATCAGGCGTTACCCTCTGAAGGGTAGACAGGTGCAGCAAAGGGAACCTCACAAACGGCAGTAAAGCGTCAATGGCGGTAAGCCTCTCTCCAAAGAGTTGCTCTGGCGTTGAGGTACTTAAGAATTCATCTACTGAAGTCCAGCAAAAAATTTCACAAGCCTCCATGGACCATGTTAAGATGGCATCCAGAACCCTTTCTTCTGATGTTACTGTCATTTCATCATGCTGCAAAACTACTACTAGTATTACTAATGCCCCCCCAAAAAAAATACCTCAATGGTATTTTCAGCATTTGATCTATTCAAGAAATATTTGTGAATTCCACTTTGCAAGTGTACGTGCTCCCAAATTTAAGCTGCGCCTTCCATAGAGATTTCTATTTGCCTGATAAATAACTGATATAATAACCCATAAACCAGAGAATCTTAACCATTTCAGAACTAGAAAGCTGTTGAGCAATTCAACTTCCAGGGCAAAACAACATATGATGTACTTAATTGAAGAGGATTTTGTTTGTTAAGGAAAAAAAATACAACAGAACTCAAGAACTATAGCAACGCAACTATAGTCAACAAGTTTCTAGCTTATGTGAGGTGACACCTGAAGCAATTAACTAAAGCTTTCTTAAATATTGTAAAAACATTTAGGGATGTGTACATAACTAACAAACTAAGAAAATGAACTAGAAATTGGGTTGAATATGAATTTTAGTACCAAGTACTCTGAAGTGGGATTTGTGCTGAACCAAGAAAAAGAAGAAACTTGCATCCCTAGTGCCATTCACAACTTACCACTAACATATTTATTCCTGATGATGCTCAATCTGGATGGAAACCTTAATCTATTTTTATATCTAATATAAAATCTTATTTCTCCAGGATCATTCGTATTCTGTCTTACTGTAGTCTGGTGATTAAATGAAAACAGTAAAATTACTTGCCTGAAGAACATCCTTAAATGTTGCCTCATCTAACAACACAAAGTCTGTGCAAGCAGTAGTGCAATAATCAAATTGTTTAGCAAAATTCTTCTTGCACATTTCTTCAAGCAGCTTGCAAGATGGGATTGATGAAACTGCCTTTAAGACTGAACATACTGTGTCCTGCAATAAACTTTCAGTGGTCAGTCTACACTGAATCAGCTTCAAGTTCATCAAAATTGCAGAAGCCCGTATCTCTTAAATTTGGAAAAACTATAAATTAGTCTTGTTGGATGAGCTTCTTCCTGTAGGACACATGAATCCTGCATGTATAATGCATGTGGAAATTATTAATCATATACCAGATTTCTGAGGCTGATGGCCCCACTAATTATTGTCATGACTACCACAGGCCATGTCAAACAGTGAATATCCACATATATATAGCTTTCACTACTTTCAATATTTGCAGAAAGGAAAATATCAAATATAGTGCCAGAAAAACTATAAGACAGGCCTACAGTCATGAAATAGTATTGATTCCCCTTTTGTCATGTTGCGACATCACTGCATGCGGAATGAAGTGTTGTAGTTTCTTTTTTAGAATAGCACAGGTCTACATGGTAAAAGTGACGAATCTGTCATAAGTTGTCTAAGTTACACTAAAGTGCCAGGAACTTTCATTATTTTACCATTCTGTATGAAAGAAAATATGTTACCTCTGAAAGACATTGCATTATTTGTTTACAGCATTCAAACTGAAGAATAGAGACCGCGAATTGATCTGACAATAGAAGTAGCTGAATCAGCATTGAAGTTCTATCAGTATTGGCCACCATAAGTTTCCCATAGTACATAAATCGAAGCAGGAGAAAGAAAGCTTCAGCAGAAACATCTTCAAAAAATACATCCGAGGCGCTGCTTTCCTTCATCCCATTTGTAAACATCTGCATGTTTGAGTTCATATTTTCTTCATCGTTAATTTTGAATACAAGTCATAAAAAATGTAGTGGTGGGATATAGCAGGCACACCTTGGTAAATGGCACACTCCACAAGCTAAGGACGAGCTTGTGACCCCTGGCAATGAGACCATGTCCATTGACAAAGATATTTATATCACTGTGCTCTCCATTTTCAAAGAATTGCCCAATTTTGTGCAGATCCACAGGAGCTCTGAGAGGAAAGGAGTCCAACTGATGAGACTTGAATCCACTATTTGATATCTTTAAGTTTTTGCCAGGTTCAGAATCCATCTTCAAAGAGTAAATGATTTCCTCGCAATGCTTCACCAGTGGATTAACTTTGAACTGCAAGCTCAACTCCAGCAGGCAACTCAATTGCGAATCCAAGATCTAAACAGGCAAAAAATGAAAGACTTCTAGTTCACAGATTTTCTCAGTTTCAAGATAAAAGTAGTACAGGGAGAAGAAACAAACCCAAAGGTTACCTGTGTAGAACCTGTATATATATACTCAAGAAGAGAGTGAAGAAGTGGGTATGATACTGATGGGACCTCGATGGTAGCTCCATCCACCGAGTTAAAAGGGAACTCTCCAGAAGCAGCCAAGACAATTCTGTGTGCAGGAACAACCTTTCTTTCAGTGCCAACTACAAATACAACATCAGAGAAGTCCCAGTTCTCTAGAAAATCTGCAAGTAGCCTTTCCTCACAATCATCTTTCAATACTTGTTTTGTGGCATACTCTCTGTCAGCATCCCGCTCAACATATTTATACTCAATTTGGTTCCAAAACACGTTATTATGGGGTGCTGATGAAAGGATGCTCATGTTCCTGTATCCAACATGTTTGTCCCAGCTGGATAGTCCCACATATTGAACATTCAGGTTGGGATCAGGATCAAGCCATTGGAACAGGAGGTTCGTGTTTGGATGCTTTCCTTGCCCGATACTAATCAATCCGTCATAGATGCTGATCCAATAGCTCTGGAAAGATGAAGAGCAGCAAAGGCCTAAGCCAGCAACATCAACGACAGTCCTTCCATCTACCTCGATCTTCAATCTTTTGTTCCTATGGCTGCCCAAGATGACGGTGTAGTGGCGACTGTTGTCCATTTTGTAATGGTAGTGGTGACTCCCAGGGTGTTGGCGGAACACCAAGGTAACATCATTGTGGGCAGATGCTTCGAAGGCGATGCAGCCACGGCCAGGCTCCGGGAAGCGAAGTTTCTCACCCCAGGCGCACTCAAAGGGGGCGACTGTAAGCGATCTCTTCGTCACCTCGGCCAGTCTCCCCATCAAACATACATATATGCACTGTAGAGAGAGAACAGAGAGAAGCAGTTGACTTATCCATCAGTTTTTTTTAAAAAAAAAAGAGAGAATGATGATAATCCCCTGCTAAACGAAGTAACAGCAACTGAATGAGTACAGTAATACACGAAGAACGTATGAGATGGATCTACTGTCGTTGTCGAGCTACGGTGCGAAGTGATGAATTGGAGTAGCAGGAAATCCATGAGTAATTGAATCGACAGAGAGAGAAGCAAGGATTTAGGATTTGACTCCCTATGGAAGAACACCCCAAGACCAAACAATTGAAAGGAAGCAATCACAATTTTATGAGGAGAAGGGGAGGTTAGTCCGTACCAACTACCGAGCAAAGGAAGGCACCAAGGTGGCCAACGGGAGGCGGCGGCCACTGTGTGAGCGTAACTGTGTCAGTTCCTCAGTCCTGCATGCGTGCGTGTGGGAGGTTTCTCGCACAATAGGCTCCGTTTAGAATGGAGAAATAAAAAATATAAGAATAGGAAAAAAACACAGGAATTGAGAATGTGTCAAAACAAAGGGAATCCAAAACAGAGGAATAAAAAAATAAGATGTTTGGAATGCAGAAATAGAAACATAGGATCAAAATGTTAGTGAAACTAAATAAATTTTTTAGAAGCTATATTATCATTATTCATAGCACATAAATTGAATTACTCACTCAAACACAGCCTACAAGCTTATCGGACGATTCCAAGTTTGTATCCACCTAGCATATTAAGAATGTCTAGTGAGTGCATAATCACAATTAGTGACTTCAAACCGAGAAGAAAATGGGGAAATACAGCATCAGAACGGCAAAAATACGAGCTTTGAGCGGTGCTCAGACGGCGATGGCCGTGTCACTTGGTGCCGATGCCGAGCGTGTCCTCGAATTCCTCCGCGGCGATCTCGTGGATCCGTTCGCCTTCCAACGGCGTGACGACCTGAACGCGAACTATGAGCTCCTTGGCGGTGACCTCGTGGATGTGGACAGCAGTGGGGACGGCGCGGAGGCCAGCGGTGAGCGGAAGCAGGTGCAGGGGCGGCGGTGAGCGAGACAAGAGGCAGGGAGAGGTGGGAGCAAGGGACGGGCGCCGGCAGGCTGCGGGCGGTGTGCTCAGGTGCAGCAGGCGGCGGGCGGTGTGCGCAGGTGCAGCGGGCGGCGGGCCCAGCGAGCGATTCCTCCGTTTCGGATTCGGAGTGGATTTTTTCCTTACCGTGAAACAGCCGTTTCCTTTGTTGCGTTCCGGAGGAATGGAAGAAGGGTTCCTTCGTTCCAAACATTGTCCATCGCTTCCTAAAAAATTCCTAACAATTTGGAAATTTCCCTCTGTTCCAAACGGAGTCTAACAAAACAATTTAGCTGAAATACTTCAAAATTTACAATTAACAATTATTTTAATTTGAAAGTTATATATCCGTTCTATTTTTAAATTGTTGTTATCATTAATTTCTAATATCAAATTTGATTATTCATTTTATTAAAAAAAATTGATGAAAATTATATATTTTATTATAATATACTTTATCATTAAAGTTATTTAAATCACAATTTATAATTTTACACATTTAAATTATTTTTAAAATAAAATAAATTATTAAAATTTATATTACAAGTTAATGACGACAGCAATTTAAAAATGACGAAGTATCTTCTCTAGAGAATTCTAGAGATAAGTAGAGTGAGAAACAGACAGCGAGAGAACCGAGGATAAAGACAATATATGCAACTTTTGCAATAATCCATTTCAATGCTGGTAGTAGTTTGTACTAGTGGCCCTGATGTGCACCATCTCATCAACCTTAAAATATCTGCAGCATGTCGTGGCCAAGTTGTTGAGAACAAAATTGTTTGTATGGATTGGTTGGATTTATCATGTTCTTTAATTTTTTTTATTGCGAGCAAAATTCAATCATAAGATCCATTTCAACCCGTTTTTCAAGCGAGAGAGAAAATGCAAACAATAATAAAAAAGGGAAACAAATGAATCTTATGAGAACCACAAAACATAGCAAGCTACAAGCAGACAAAAAAAGGAGCAAACTACACGATAACCACCAAACACAAGGGGGACATTAGAATGTAAAAATTCCATTTTAAAATTGATATTGTCATTTAGTTCAAAATCGTAAATAAAGATTCAAACAATTTGTAACAGGGGAGTATGCAAATACTTCCTCCCTTGGGACATTAAAACATAGATTTAAAGCAAGATTCACATGCTCTACTATATGAGCTAAACCCTCAGCATCATTTGATAATCTTAAATCTTTTGTCTATGAGTTTTTTTATATGGTAACTAAATAAAGTTGCCAAACACCAGCAACGCCATCTAACATAGCAAAAGTATGGTGTGATAGATAAAAAAAAAAGTCATACTGTTTGGTTCACAAATCGACTAAGATACAACTAGATATGGTTTGGTTCACAAATCAATATTAAGCAACAATCAATCGATTAAGATACAACAAATCTCCAAATTTTTATCTAGATATGGTTTGTTTCACAAATCAAAATAGATATTGTTTTTCAGTTTTAGAGTATATTTTGCCAAGATATACCCATCGCAAATTGCCAGAACCACAGGATAATATCTTTTTTCTTTAACATCATAATATTGACATGTCAAAGAGTAAAATTGCATCTATTGCTGGGACACTAAATTAACCTATGAGTACTCTCTTTCAGATCATCCAGCTCCAAATATTACTATAATGTTTATTTATTTATTTATGGATCTGAGAGTAGTTGACCTTTTATTTCTTCATAGAAGGTATGCCTCATTAACGTTCCACTGAGAAATAAAGTAGAAAAAGAATGGACCGCATATGTTAGCATTTTTCATAGTTACTGCTATTATACAAAAATGTCATCCCAGATGCCACTAATCAGGCTACAGTCTGTCTACATGGACCATCTAGAAAACATTGAACAGCCATCTCCTTTCAAATCGAGCATTGCCCGGTTTCAAAAGAAAGAAAAAAACAATGCACTCCTTTGTGGCAAGGGACAGCCGGACTACGGAAGTTTAAACAAAGTTAACAATAAAAAAAACATCCATAGAATCATGGGTGGTCTGGGAATTAGAGAGGCAGCAAGCGAGCGATTCTCTTGATCAGAATGGATTTTCTCATTCCTATGAAACGTAGGTCCGGCTTTTCCTAGAACAGAAGTTACCCTTACTCATTTAAAAGATCCAGCTTCTTCTCTTTTGAAGAAAGACCATACTTCAAAAATTTCTTACACACTTCTTTTTTCTTAAGGGTTAATTGTAATCATGTCTTTACACTTTTGCTGTTTCAGAAAAATGCCCTTCAACTTCTAACAATCGGTCTAGTGCCACTATTATTCGGGTTAATTGAAAATAAGCTCTTACAATTTTGCTGTTTTAGAAATATGCTCTTGAACTTCTAATAATCGGTCTGGTGCCATTATTATTCTACCGAAATTAGAACAATTTTCACTTGAAAAAAATGTCTATATGGGCATATTTTCAATTTATTTTTTAACTGGAATTTCTAATTTCGGTAGAATAATAATGACACTAGGTCGACTATTAGAAGTTCACATATTTCTGAAACGGCAAAAGTTCACGGGCATATTTTCTATTATCCTTTATTATTCTGCCGAAATTTCGATTACTAGAAGTTCAAGGGCATATTTCTGAAACGGCAAAATTGTAAAGGCATATTTCTGATTAATCCTTTTCCTAAACAGCATCTAAAAATTACATTTCTCTATTTTTATTTCTACAATTTTCTCTCTTTTCAATTCCTTTCTATACTAGTCCCAATGCCTATGCTAATGCTACGGTTTAAAAAATATTAAGTTAAGAAATTATATATTAATATTAACATGAATTTATTTTGTTTTCCTGCAACTTTCTTTGGATCTCATATATTTGTTCTGAATAGTTATGTTAACATTTGTAAAAAGGATAATTTTGGATGCATTTTTTTTGCATATAATTTAATCCATCT
>BCLG01002647.1:0-53608 GCA_001602295.1 Zoysia matrella
GGCTGGAGACGCTCCTCTGGCTTCCACGCGGAGAACGGCAGCAACGCGGAGGGGTCGGCGCTGAAGACGAGGTTGACGGCAGCAGACGACGCGAGCGGCTCGGCGACGCAGAGACAGCGACGCGGCTGGTCAAGCAAAACGAGGAGAGAGGCGGCGCGAGGAAGGAGCAGTTGGGGATTTTTTTGTAGAAATGAGGATGGAAAAGGGGATTAGGGTGAGAGGGGGTATTTATAGGAGGGGAAAATGGGTAGGGTTAGAAATAAATCTGGAAATTTAATTGGAAATTGCGAAATAATTAAAAAAAAGGCTGAAGAGATTAATTCGGGAAAAAAATATATTTAGAGATCCAAAATTAATTAGGGAAATTCCGAAAATAATTTTAGCCTAAACATAAAAAATACGCAGACTAAATTATTTCGGCATCGGATCAATTTAGACGAACGGATTTCGAATTTGGACGAAGCGAGGTTCGGAACAAATGAATTTTGAACGGAACGAAATATTGGAACAGACAATTTAATTGGAACGGAAATTGGGGAAATTGCCACTTTATTAAATTCAAAAATTCGGGATGTTCAATGTCTTTCACTTAGTAAATAGGTGCTTAATAGGAAGTGTGTCTCTATGGTGTGCTTTTATGCAAAAGAACCCTATGTTACCTTTACCTTATCTATTGCCACATGTCATGCTTTTTCACACTTGCTGAGTATGTCCTGTACTCAACTTTGCCTTTATAAGTGCTGCTAAGTAGAAGGAGAAGTCTGGGAGAACTTCGAAGACCCTAGAGCAGAAGTCTAGGCGAGCTACTTCTTGGTCAACTGCCTGTGGAGCCCAAGACATTTTATTTTGTTTCTTGCTGCTTTGGTTTGTAATAATTTATAAGATCCTTAGTCATTTTTGTAATAGGTTAATTTTAGTTTATTTGAGACATTGTTCAGTTTACCATTAATAAAGTCGCTTTATGTGTGAAACTTGATTCCTGAACACCCATAAAGGGTCACTTGGTTTTGGCCTTAAAACCAGGTGTGACGTTGCTATTGTAGAGAGGATGGTATATTCTGAACATGAACTACCTTTGTTAACTAGAACCAATTTTCTGGTTATAGGCATCTTCTTATGATGTGCGATTAAATGACAAACTAGAAGATTGGAATAGCACCTATCATGTCATGTCATGTTTTGCCAGGATAAAACATGTTTTACCTTCTAAAGAAATTGATGATAATGTTTCATATATCATGAATTGCTTGGATAAGAAATTATCCCAAAAATTAGTCATGCTGATTTTTATGATACAAATGCTTCATGTGGTGCCTTACAAATGCTTCATGTTGTGCCTTAGTGTGCAAAGATGCTTTGTTTTCATGTCATGATCTTTCTAGCTATTTGCCCGCTCCTATTACTAACCATTGGCAAAAGTATCATAATACTATTCCTGAATAAATATCTCCAGGACTTTCACCCGTATGAATGAGTGAGCACAAAATTTATTTGATTTCTGAAGCAAGTTTACCAAATTATGGTGCCCAAGGGAGGCAGCTAAGGACGGTTTGCCATCAAGAAGGGGAGAATGATGAGATTATTAGGATATTTGAGTCACCAAGTGATTGCATTCAAATACCCCCATGGCCTCTATCTTTTCATGCATGTTGTAGGGCATGGTGGAGTTGTGATCCTGACAATGAACTTGAGTCGTGGACGACTCTAAAACAAGAAGGGGAGGATGATGAAGACACATCACTCCATTAGATACACACAACACTCCTCAAATGATAGGGGTTGAGTGCCTGATCTTTCGGTGAGGTGATAACTATCGATTTGGTCGAGTTGACCTTCATGATCCGACTGCAAATGAATAGGTCCGCCTTAGCAATCATAGAACCAACTCCGAATGGTTATTAACCTCGTCAGAACAGCAAGATCAACCTGATCACGAAGATCAATTCCTACATGCAATCGAAGAACAAGCAAGAACAAGATAGCAAACTAAAATCTCTCGAATGTGGGGTTCTCAAAAGCTATCTAACAGGTGGTCGTTGGACATAATTGAAGATCAAAAAATTTGCAGTAGAGTTAAACTATAACAAAAGAAAACTTAAATGTTCTTGGTGACGGCTGGGACCTTTAAATAGGGTGGAGGAAAAGGTCGTCCTTAAACCCTAGGACGCGCCCCTAATAGGCTCAACTTGATACACGGGCCAATGGCCCAAGTTGGTGTGACGTAGCACCTTCTGTTGCAAGTTTGTACTTTTCTGCAATCCGAATCCACTGTGTGTGAATATTTCTCATCAGAAGGTATGATGTCCACATCATCCTCCCTCACTTGAATTAGAGTCGTTCTCGACTTGTGAGATTGAAAAACCATCACTCCACCATTCCTTCCTGAAATCATGAAAGGTGGAGGCCACGGAGGTATGTATGTGATTTTGTCTTCCTCCCCCAATTGAGGCTCAACTAAGTATTGCAAAACACTCGTATGAACATTGGGCAATTGCAGTTCAGCACAAGTAGCTTGAGAGGATCAAGATGTGGTGAGGGACTCACAATATATTTCATTTTTCTTACTCTCCTGGAAAATTGTAGGCGCCGCACAAGCATCTTTATCCATTATTTCAGCAACTAGCTCAACATCCACTTTAGCCTTATTCTCACTCTACTGCATGATGTTAGGCATAGGACAAAAATAGTAGATTGCTTTATTTCTAGTTGTGCTATTGTAGTAAGAGATAAAGTGTCACACAACACTTCTTTATCACATTCCCCTTGTGACAAAGGCACATCATCAATACATTCCACAAATTTGTGATCGTGATTGTTCATACTTGTATCTTTATAAAATGAAAGATGATTTTCAGCATCACAAGCAAGCAAATACAAGTGCGAGATTGAGTAGTAAGTTTTAGAGATGAACAAAATTTGGACTTCAGAATTTAGGCCTTTTATAAACCTACTCATTATATCCTCCCGACATTTATCTAAGCCACAAAACATGACATAGACCTTAAAGTCATGAAAGTATTCTTTAACAGTCATACTATCCTGCTTCAAGTTGTCTAATTTTGCAAGCAAATGATCAGCATAATATGAAGGAATAAAAGTATCTCTAAAATGACATTTGAAGTCCAAGATTCTAGAACTTTATTGTGCCTACAAATAAATTTTCATTCAAGCAAAGCACTTTCAGTCAAAACACTAGAGGCAATGTAAATCTTTTCTTTCTCAGACAAATCATGTTCATCAAATTCTTTATCTACTTTCAGCTCCCAATCAATGCATGCATGAGGATCAAATTTTCTAGCAAAATAAAGTATTGTCGAACTGATGACATGCAAAATATCATCATTTACCTCATATTGAAGCATCTGCACATCTTCGTGGGAGTGTGAACCACCAGCTCCCTTTTTTTTTATTTTTGCCTATCATGGTTAGCAAATAGTAAAACAACAAATTGACAACGAGCTAGGTTGTGTCCAACTATGCTTCTCTTAAGCTTGCTCAACCAAGTTCTTATATGTTCTTACCAAACCAACAGGGGTGATTTACAGCCAACAATGTCAACCAGTGAAGATTGATGAAGCGATTGCCACGGTCACAAACCTATTTGCTGTAGTAATCTGTTGAGCTTGGACAATTTTAATTTGTAGGACAAATTAGCATAATCAAATCTGCAAATGCAAAGTTGAATAAGTGTTCATCAATGGTACAGAGCTGTTTCTAAGTTAAAACCTGCTGGAGATGCGAGCCTAGACACAAAAGTAGTCACACAAATGATACAAAAAGCTCAAGACAGCAGCAACAACAACTCGCACCACTTCTCTCACTTTTTTATTATTCTTTTATTTTATTTTGCTGCTGCTTCCTTTTCTTTTCTTTTCCTTTCCTTTCTTTTTCTCTGTCTCTGTGTCCTATTTTTCTTTTGGCAGGAATGAAAACAGAGATAAAAAATGCAGATAGCAGATAGTAGATATCAGATCTCTTTTGTGATTGTGACGCGCTCGGGTGAAATTTTTTGGCAAGTGTGGATCCGTTGGAAAGATAACAGGGAAATCTTTCCAGATTGTACAGAAATGTTATAAACAAACAACGGATCTGAGAGATATGGTTGTTTTCTTCTGCATCAAAATCTGGTAACCAAATCTGTATTTGCAACAAACTCAGATCTAGATTGATTTCTTCCTTGTATTGTAGATATGAGCCAAGAACGTGACAAGAACTCGAAACTCTAATGGATTAAATGCTACGACCAGCAACCACGAATTCAACAACGCAAATTACCGAGAAGAATTATGCACATGCTCAAAGGGTATAGGACAGCAGAATGATTCAAGAATTTCTTTTATTTAGCTTTTATGTGGCAGTGGGAATATGAATGAAACGATAAATGAGAGGGAATAAATCTCATGAAGCAACCTAGAAGCTAATACCACTTGATAGGGGTTGAGTGTCCTATCTTTCGGTGAGGTGATAACTATCGATTTGGTGGAGTCGACCCTCACAATCCGACTATAAACAAACAGGTTGTGTGCGCCTTAGCAATTGCAGAACCAACTCTGAATGGTTATTGACCTCGCCGAAACAGTAAGATCAACCTGATCATGAAGATCAATTCCTGCAAGCAATCGAAGAACAAGCAAGAACCAGATAGCAAACTAAAATCTCTCGAATGTAGGGTTCTTAAAAGTTGTCTAACAGGTGGTTGTTGGACACAACTAAAGATCAAGAAGTTTGCACAAGAGCTAAATTATAATAAAAAACTCTAAGTGTTCTTGGTGGTGGCTGGGACCTTTAAATAGGGTGGAAGACGACCAGGGATTGCTGGGGTCGTTCTTAAACCGTAGGGCGCACCCCTAATAGGCTCAACTTGATACGCATGCCAATGGCTCATGTTGCGATGATGAAGCACCTTATGTGTTAAAATGACAATTGGCTAATCTGGTATAAAGATGGGGATGGATCCATTTGAAAGTAGACTTCATGAGCTTTCCAAAATGTACTTGAACACCAAATTGGATTCTATATGAAGTTGTGGCTTCAGTTGCAAGTTTGTACTTTTCTGCAGTCCGAATCCACCGTGTGTGAATATTTCTCATCAGAAGGTATGATGTCCACATCATTAGCATTCATGGAACTCATGCACGAAAGTCAAAATTAGAGGTGAGCTTGTTCCCAATAACTTTATCATGATTATAAACATTGTAGAAGAGCAAGGGAACTTAGAGAATAACTTGGAGATGCACAAGACAAGGAACAATGTTCAATTCCAAAAGGAGTTTGAATTTAACTAGGTTCTAGCCCTAGTCAGACTCCAGGACCAGCCTGCACAAAAATGGATGTCTAGGTCGCACGTGAACTCCATTTTGGATGTTCTAGATATGGACAGAAAGTTAAGAAGATAAGCTTTCCAATTATCTAGTCCCGTGCGAAAATACCTCCTAGATCTCCAAAAATTGCCAAAATAAAATGACGTTCAGAATCTGTCAGAGTGCTGTGACATCATCTTTTGACCCTTAGGCCATGTATCTTTGCTAGGCCCATTGCCCCTAAAAATGCCCTAACCTCTATATAAATAGTAGTCGCTATCATTAAACTCAGGTTTTGCTTAGATTAATCTGTTGTCAAACAGTTTCACTGCTAGATGGTTTATGAGATTTCAACTTTGTGAATTAAATTCAGATTTCACATCTGTGTTGCGTTCTTCCTTGTTCCATCTTGTGTTCTTCGATTTAGTTGCAGTTATTAGCCTTCTAGGTGATGTCAACGGGTGTTGCAGGTTGATAACCATAGAAGAAGTGGCGCTACGATTGCGGGATTCGAATCATGTTAATTTGAGGCCAGATCATTTTTTGTCGCATCTCCACCAAATCAAAAGTTTCCATGACCTGGTGGAAGATGGAAACCTCGCACTCACAAGGAATTTTTGAGGCATGGACTATAGAGTCCAATATAAAAGACTTCATATATTATCATGTGAGTTTCTTCTTGGAAGAATACAATAATCATGGGTAAATAATGAGTCTCCAAAGTTAGTCACCCTCTATGCTACAAGCAACTACGAGGACTACAACCACCTTAAGGTCCTCTGTTCATAAGGATTGTAGATTCATGGTATATTTGTTGGCACTAATCTTGCAGCTTGAATTTCAACACTCAATTATCAATGGATGATGAACCGGGGACTACATAGCCTAGGAAAAATATAACTTCCCCATGGTCAAGCTTCTGACCTTAAACTAAGCATTGCCGGGAGATAGCTCGGATTATCATTTCCCTTTTTGTTTTAGTAAGATTGACTCCCTGGCAATCAGACCAGAAGATTCCTTTTTTTGTAATTTTGGTTTTGTCTTTTTACCTAGGAAGCAATAAAGGTACAAGAACTAGTGCGGGGAGTCCTCAAGTTTTGCACGCCCAATATTTCACGAGGACACGACGCTCGGTTGAAACATCTTGGATCAGCGGATCAGTTAAGCCCAACACGGTCTCTCCATGTCCAATGCGATGGTTTGGACCCCCACAACCCCAACTTTTTTTTGGTTCATGAGTTTAAATGCTACGCTTTGACAAATCATGAAAATTGAACTCAATTTCAAATGAACCTTGCTTGCTACACCCAACAAACGTGCTTATATATGGCTGGCTTGCATAAATTTTATTCCTAGCATGCATGCCTGTTGCTTGTGACTATTTTATTAGGAAAGAATGTTATCTAGGTTGTTGATAAATGAGATATGGTATATGATATGAATCTTGATCTCTTCAGCTTATAACACTTGGGAATTTGAAAATTAAAATCAGAAGCTCTGCAACCTCCTCAATGATGTTATGTTCCTATCAAAACCATATGATTTCTACATTAGAAACCCTCTACATATGTTGCTTGCTTTTACACCGAGCTACATCAAATTGTTGCTATCCTAGTGAGATACTTTTTATACTTTACTGATCAAGATCATGCAAACCACCTCCGTGTTCTGAACTTCTTACTGAAAGTTCACATTGCCACCTCATCCATGCACTGTATAGATAGTCTATAGGGTTATGATCTCTTTCCAACAGTTTTGCAATGAGACATGGGCTGTGAAAAAAAAGAAAAAAAAGAAAAAAGGAAGATGAAAATAAAAGAAAAGAGAGAGAGATTGCTCAAAAAGAGAGTTTTCTTGAGCCAAAAAAATGGGAAAAAAGAGAGATAGCCATGCTCTCTTAATAAAAATCAAGTGAAGAGGGAGATCATGCTGAAATGAGTAATCTGATCCATTCATCAATTCATCCACCCAAACACCTCATCCACACATGATCGGCACTCATCCATCCCTGCACATATACATCTTGATCAGATTGTGTGATTTTATATCTTCATGGATCTAGTTTTTGACCTTGTAATATATGTAACTAAAGTATGCCTCTCTTAGATCCCTACCTTGTGCTCCAAAAAAAAAAGCTTTATTTAGAAGTAGGATGATTTAGGCAACTCAATGCCTTGGTAAGGAATCATACACATGGAGCGACTTGAGAGATATCATTTGAGGAGTAAAGCTTTGCTTGTTTTTGAAACATGCTGAAAAGTCCTTGTTAACAAGCAGGAGAGAAAGAGGAGATTTCATTTAAGACCATTTCATTTCTCATCCGCTCAAGATGACATGATAGACACTTCAAAATTCACAAGTGCAACTTTTATGCTACCATCATACCATTAGAAGTATTGTTACACATTAGTCTTTAAACTTTTCTCGAGGATGAGCAAAGGGCTAAGTGTGGAGGAGTTTGTTGGAGGTCCTTAAAACCCATATTTGACCATCAAATCCTTGCATAAAGAATATCCAAGTGGCAACCAACATAGTGTTATGACTTTATTAATAACTATTTCCACAAGTGTTGGTGAAATTATGCATGCAGATGATTTATAGTCAGAATTGAGGGAAAGCACAAGCAACTAAGCCTGGATATCAACAGTATAAAGCGAGGAAACATACCAACATGGCGAAAGTCAACAAACCATCAAATCCAATGGTGCCACGTGGAAAGGAGTCAACCTTCAATTCCAAGAAAAATATCCAAAAAGAATCTCTGGAAGAATCCCGCACAAGACCAACCAAAGAGGGACCCAGCCAAAGGTGGGCCCAAGGGTTGGACCGACCTGCAGTTGGCGCCGTTTATGCCAAGTTTTGACCAGCAGTTCCTTGCCTTGCCCACCATGTTGATTCTGTTATGCATGTCAGAGAACATTCCCTCCGAAAACCGCCTTGGAAAGACTATAAAAAGGGGGCCCCTCCCGCACTTCAAGATACACCACAAGAAGGGAAACATCTCCATTCCAAAGGCCATTAGAACTAGTTCTTATTGTTTAGAGGATAGGGAGAGAGTGAGGGGTATCAAGGAGAAGCGCCAGACTTGTTGGCACCTTCTCCACGCTTGTACCCTGATGAGTGTCTTCAAGGATCGTGCGGAGGAGAAGTGGGCCTGTCCGTGTCTTCTCAAACACTGTACTCAAGGGGTGCTGGGACAAATGTTGGACCTGTCCACACCTTCCACAAGCTTGTACCTCTACAAATGCTTTTTGGATTAAGTAAGTGTTTGTGATTCTCTTACATGTTCATTTAGTCTGTTGATTCAATAAGATCTAGTTCTTACTGCTTACAGGTTCATCGCTATATATTACTTAGAGTACCTTAATCCTTTAATATTAGCAGTGGGATTAAGGTAGTACCTACTTCATAGATGTGGTGTGTAGGATAGTGCTTACCTTTGTTTATTGCATACTCCACAGTCTGCAGAGGTTGGCGGCAGGTGGTGATAACCATGTCCGTCCCTTGAAATCTTTCACGTCTGGGTACATAGTATTGCGGAAGCCAAAGCAGCCTGTGGATTCAGGAGGAAACTTGTGCATGAAGTAATGCACTAGGAATTGACATTAGCTTGTCCCACACTTAGATAGCATGGTAATCCCTCTTTACCCTCATCCTACCAAGTTTTTGTTGTCACTGGATGAAGTTAGAAGATAATACACACGTTCATTGTGTTCAATAACCTTAGAAACACTCTTGTGGGAAGTGCTACACTGGTATTCCTTGCGCTTGTGGATTTATCTGTGGTCGTAAGAAATACGAACACCCCCCTTTTATAGCGTGTCCAAGGCGATTCCTGAAGGTAATATTCACCAACATGTGTGAGGAAGCAACTTATAGGGCGTGCCATGGAGCACAAGGTCAAAACTTAGTGCGAAAGGCTGGAACCCACGATTGGTTGAGCAAGGGGGTTGGCCGACCCTTGGGTGGGCCCCCTTGGTCCTCCATGCTCCTGGTCCCTCCTTGGTGGATCTTGTAAGGGATGTTCATATTTGTTACGTCCACATATAAATTCACAAGTGCAAGAATACTGTTGTCGCACTTCCCTCAAGAGGGAACATGTGTGTAGATCTAAAGGCTCAAGATCACCCGGGTCACCATATTTTAATACATTGGGTAGAGAGGGATTCTCAAGTCTTCTCAACCTAGACTAAGTTAGGTCGATTCCTCCTAAATTCCATAAGCTGTTACGCTTCCAACACTCCTACGTACCCGAACGTGAAGGATTGCAAGGGCGGACAGGGTCAAAACTACCTGCCGACATCACGCCTATGCAGTAAAGTACTTCTCTAATCTAGTGCATAGTTTTAGATTAAAATACTCTAATTTGATTTTAGAGTTATCTAGTAAGCAGAAAGAATCTGATCTTCTAAATCTATCAATAAAATGAACAAGGTAATCACGTTGACTTACATGAAAGCAAGATATCCCACGTAGAGGTACAGAGTTGGAGAAGTGGAAGACGAATTCTGCGGAGATGTACAGAATGTTGGAGATGGTGTCAACAACCCCGACACTCAACTCCGAATCACACGGACATCACTGGTGTACAACTTGGGCTAGACTTAGACTACTTGAAAGCCTCCTGCTTATCCCTCACACTCTCTCCTGGAATTTCACCACTATCTCTAATGCTAAACCTTGACAATGGAGTTCTTATTCTAGCTTGGAGTGTGTCTTGAAGTGAGGGGAGGGGTCGGACTTATAACCTTAGTAAGTCGGTGGAGTAACTTGATTCACGCACCAAGTCACCGTCGAGGTCTTCAAAATGGGCGGGAGAGAAAGCACGTGGAGGCCACCATTGGGCCCCACTGGTTCAATTATTGGGCCCACTAGCCCAGCAGGCAATCTTTAGTTGTTTTTTCCGAGGAAGTCCCTTCTATCTGTTTTGGATTTGCAATTAAATCCATCTCCTCTTCCAAAATTCAAAAAAATTGTGGATAATTCATTTCTACATATAAATAATCACAAAAACTTATGGAAATTGTTAGAAAAATATCCTATGTCTAAGTTTGGTGCTAGATTTCAATACTTTACGCAGAGAATCCAATAGGTGGATATTAAATTAATGATAGCAAATATGTGATTCCTTTGGAGGTTCTTTTGGATTTTCTTTCTAACTCCGCGAGTTGACTTCTTACCACATGGCAGCTTCTGGTTCGTCAATTGGTTGACTACCTACCATGTGGACCCATTTCTTCCCTTAGTTGTTTGTGCTTTCTCTCAATTCTGGGTATAAGTCATCTGCATGCATAAATTCACCGACACTTGTGGAATAGTTAGTAATAAACTCCTCCTACTATGTTGTTGTCATTCAAATGTCTTCTATGAGGAGATTTGACAGTCAAATATGGGATTTAAAGACTGTCAACAAACTCCCACACACTTAGCCCTTTGCTCATCCTCGAGTAAAGTTCACGGACTAAGGTGTGAAAGCACTTTGTACAGTAGGATGCTAGCATAAAACTTTTTCCTAGTCATACCATGCACTTGTGAACATTGAAGTGTCTACCACGTTATCTTGGGTGGTTGAGGAATGGAATGGCCTTGAATCAAATCATCGTTTCCTCTCCCGCTAGTTAACTTGGGTCTTTTAATGTGTTTCACAAATAAACAAAGCTTTACTCCTTGAATGGTTCTCTCAAGTCAACTAATGTGTATGATTCCTCACCAATGCATTGGATAGTTGCCTCTTTCATCCAACTTCTAATAAGGCCTTTGTGGAGCTCAAGGTAGGGATGTAAATGAGGTATACTTGTGTCATATGTTGTAAAGTAAAATACTGGATCTAAGGAGATACAAATCACACAACCTGATTAAGATGCATATGTGTATGGATGGATGGATGAATGGGTGGATGGATCAGCTAGTCAAGGGAGCTTTGATTGGTTGGGTCACAGCTATGACGTTACTATACGTCATTTTGCTGGTCTGTGTGGGTGAAGTGTTTGGGTGGATGAATGGATTGATGGAAAGAATACTACGTTTAGCATGATTTTCATCACCACTTGATTTTTTTTAGCAAACATGGCTATCATTCTTCCTTCTATTTTTTCATGCTCGAGAATACATTCTCTTTTTGAGCATTTGTTTTTCGTGTTTTTTCTTTTTTTGTTCATAGCCCATGTCTCTTTTGCAAATCTATAATCTTATGGGGCCCATTTGGCTCTCAAGAACTGAATTAATTTCTAGAAATCAATTTCTAAGCAAATGAATTATCCAGAATTGAATTAGTTAGAAATCGATTTAATTCTTTTTTCCTTGTTCGGCTATCCTCAGAATTTAAATAGAATAAATGAATAGCCAAACATAGAAGAAAAAAATTCAGCGATAAACAAGCAAGCAGTTCCAGATTGTGAAAGTGGAAATAAGGACTCTGAGAGTCAGTATCACCGATGATGAGGACATCCCTTCATTGGATACACATAACACTCCTCTACCGACAATAGATGGCCCAATCACAAGAGCTCGTGCATGACAATTGAATTTAGAGGTGAGCTCGTTCCTAATCATATGTCTTCTACCAAATAACTTTATCATTATTAGAAACATTGGAGAAGGTTAAGGGAAGTATGTATAAGGACTTGCAGATGCTCAAGATCAAAAGCACGTTCAACCTCGAAGAAGATTCAATCCAATGTGGAGTCGAGTTGCCCCTGGTTCCAGTAATATTCCACACTAAAATGGGCGCCTAGGTTGCATCTAGGATCCATTTTGGACGTTCTTGATATAAATGGAAAGCTAAGAAGATAACCTTTCCAACAGCACCAATCTCATCTCAAAATTTGATTGGCATCAATAGGAATCATTCTTGATATGGATGAAAAGCTAAGAAGATAACCTTGGTGCTACGACACTCTCTTTTGGCCCTTGGGGTGTGTATCTTTTTTAGGCCCATTAGGGTTTTCCCTCTAAGGATGCTCTAAACTCTATATAAACAATAGCCATCATCATTAGCCTCAAGTTTTGCTTTGTTTTAATCTGTTATCAAATTGTTTCGCCACTTGATGGATTGGTGGATTCCAATTTTGTAAGTTTAATTTAGATTCGCAATTGAGTTGCATTCTTCCTTGTTCTTGCTTATTTTCTTCAATTCGCAGACTAAGATTAGCCTTCTTGGTGAGGTCAATCGTGGGTTGCATGGTTGATAATAAGAGGAGAAGTGTTGCTGCAATTGAATCGTATTGATTTAAGGCTAGATCGATTGTATGTCGCATCTCCACCAAATCGAGCGTTACCACTGCCTGACGAAAGATCAGGAACCACAGTAAGCTTCATGACCTTTGAAGTATTGGAAACCCCAAATGTATGAATGTTTTGTTGATTGAGTGAGAACTATGAACTAACTGGTTGGATGTAGGTTCAGCATATACTTATCTCAAGAATCTATGAGTTGGCTTCCTCGAGGATGATCGACGACTCATATGGTGATTGCACTCTTGATGAAGCATCGCGGTTGGAAGTGGATCAATGCTAAGGATGAGCTAGATCCAAGTGTGGCTTAGATGTAGGCTTTGAGTCCATAGGAGAAAACAATACTATTAAGAGGGGTTGAGTCATTTCTCTTTGGTCAGATGAGTGTTAGGGTGTTTGAATGCTCTAGGAGTCCCCAATGGCACTGTAGTGACAAAGCACAAGATGAGGAAGCAAGTGAAGGAAGTTGGAAACAAGATGAAAATGAAGAATACAAATTTCAGCTTCGGAATAGGTTACCGGACAGTCTAGTGATATCACCGAACAGTCCTGTAACTATAAGTTTCAGCATTTCCAGAGAAGGCGAAATTGGCTGTTTCAGTGGATAAAATGGTCACCGGATAGTTCAATGACTATGGAGGATGCAGGATTCCAGAGAGGAGTTTTTGGGTTGAAGAAATAGAAGAAATGGACACCGAACAATCTGAGGAGGTCACCAGACAGTCTGGTGACTGAAGGCTTTAGGTTCCAGAGAAGGTTGCAAGCGTCTGGATCATCAAAGGAGTTGGTCACTGGACAGTTTGATGAGGTCACTGGACTGTCCGGTGACTAGAAGAAGATAGATTCCAAAGAGGATGTTCTTGGAGCCGAAGACAATGGTGATTACCGGACAATCCGGTGGCCAGAGTCACCAGACCATCCAGTGATTGGAAAAAGCAGACAACTTTTTTACTACGACTATAGATGGCTATTATGGATTTGGTAGCCTATATATAACTGTGTTCCAACCCAAGAGAAGATGTCCAATGGCCAGAAGAATTGAGGGAACATCTTGTGAGAGCCAAGGGCTACCAAGGAGAGCACAAATGGAAGATTGGAAGATCTTTAGTGATAAAAGGAGAGTAGCTAGAGCATCCATTCATTTCTAGATCTTGTGAGGTTAGAGAGGAGTGATAAGGCTTGTTATTCTTTGTCTATGGCAGCCTAGACTGGTTTTTTTTTTTGAGAATTAGCATAGACCAGTTAGGAGTCGGTGATTGAGCTTCTGTGGCATTTGTGGAAGATGTCATAAGTTTGTGAGCGGTTTCGGGTCCTTTGCTTGAAAGTAACACCAAGAGTGAGTGCCCGAGCCTTGGAGGCTTCTTACGAATGGGCATTGTTCGCTACAGCCGAGATCACCGGTGACTTCACTTCGGGAGTGAAGCGTGCCCTAAATACAACCGTTCTAGGAATGACAGGAGGGACCGGTACTTCGATGGGAGTAGTCCAACGAGGAGTAGGGGAAGGCGCTATCCTTCTAAGACCTCGGGAAAAATCTTGAGCCTTCCTTCTCTCTTTACTACTTGTCATTTACCTTCCGCTCTTTTATTCATGCAAGTAGTATTGATAGGTTGCTCCTAGTTCACTCATGGTGGCTCTCATGCTAGTGTGTTTTGTTTGATTGCTTTGATATCATAACAAGCATGTGTAGAAGTTACTTGGTTCCTTACTTAGCTTCTAGCTAGTTTACCTTGTTTGCTATCCTTTATCTAGCTAGCTCCTAGCCCCGTCCTTGGTTTATCTCTCTAGACTAGGCTGTAGCTGCAGGCATGTGCCACGGCCGGTGACGGTGCTCTAGCGGCAGCAGCGCCCACAGCAGCTGGTGCGCCGGGTGCCACCACATTCTCCCTGCGATGGCTCGACTGAGCCTCGTCTTCTTGTGCTTGGCATTGGGCACTTTGGGCTGAGGCGGGTGTACGGCTTTAACCAGAAGCCACCCCACGTGTAGCGGGTCCTCCGTTCTTGGAAGGTCTCCCTCTTCTGGGCCATTCAGCCTGTTCCTTGTTGCCGTCATTGCTGTCATGCTGACGGCCTCGGAGATTTTGAAGGCAAGTTGACTTCTTCCCCGCCGTCCTGCAACATGCACAATGGGTGACCATTGGGGATCAAGAAATAACGTTAGTGAAAGGTCTAGGAGCGCTTTTAGTTATTTTATTAGTTGTTAACACAACACACAATTCAATCATTCAAAGATTCGAAAAGAACGAACAAGCAAGCCACACATCCAAGGTTTATATTACATACGGGTTAAGCATACATCCGGCTGCGCGCATTACAGATAGCGCATTTTCTTCTAATATAAACAGGGGAGGTGCTAACAAAAGTCAACATCATAGCCACCAACTACATGCCTTGCCACAACAGTACCATTACATGACCCATGTCAGTGCATCGTCCACAAGTTGCATGAGCTAGGACAAAAATGCGCCGCTGCCCTTGTCAAGGCTGCGGCTGCTCATGCTCCATGTCCAGCAAAGTGGTGACCCCTGGCCACCATGGTGGGGCTGCAGTGAGGTCGAGTCAGTGACGGGCTTGGCCTCCACAGCCGTGCTGTCCACATGACCAGAGACCTGAAGACGACCCGGCGTGGATCCGAGGATCTCCACACTAGTGTCGTCCACAGCGTCCTCCCGTGCGGCCTCCTCCAAGGGCTCGTTGGTGTCGGAGCGGAAATCACTGTCGCAGACCATGTCGGAGTGGTCGTAGGCGTGCCTACCTGCACGAGAGCTACCGGCACCACCACTCGCCGGTGATAGCTGTGCCAGTTGCTCGGCGAGGGCCTCTCGAGTAGCCTGGTCCAGCACGGGCGCGTGAGACGCCACAGCTGGTCTCCCATCGGGGAGGCGGACGAGGACTCGCCGGCGTGGAGTAAGCTTGGGGCGCGGTCACCCTCGGCAGGTGGAGATGTCCCCCTCCGAGTCGGAGGTCGGCGCGTCTCGTGGTGCTCGTGGTGAAGCTGAACTCCATGGAGTACTCTTCCTCGCAGTGCGCTGAGTAAGAGTGAACCCGGGCTGCTGCTGTCCCTGACGGTGGGCAGCAAGGCGGTCTGCCAAGCCTTCCTCTGGCCTTCCTCGCTTGTCCGTGTCGCGTCAAGGGCGGTGCGAGCAGCACGTAGCTGGGACTGAGCGCTGTCCCGCTGTGCTTGCACGGCGTCGAGCTGTCCTCGGGCACTGTCACACTGTGACTGCACGACGTCAAGCTGTGCCTGAATAGCATCGCGCTGCACCTGCATGACATCCAGCTAGGGCGTCGCGCTGTGCCTGCACGGTAGCAAACAGCGCCTGGGCGGTGTCCCGCTGCGTCTGCATAGTGTCGAGTAGCGACTGCGGGCTGCGGCTGAGCTCCTCAGCGGTGTACGCACGGATGGACTGTGCAGCCCCCTGCCGATGGAACTCGTAACAGAGGCGGTGCTGTGCCAGCACATATCATGCTGTCTCCACCTAGGTAGGGTCATCCACCGTCCTGATAGGCCCCTCCAAGGTGTGAAGTCGGTGAAGCCAAACGGGGTCCTGATCGGACAGAATGGGGAAGTATCTCACCGGGATAGGCCCGGTGAGTCCCACATTCGCTGAGCAGAAGTGTAGCAGTACCTCACGGGCTATGCCCTGCAAGGTATAGTCGAAGGCGGAGCCGCTGTAGGCCAGCTCCCACGGAGGTAGTGGGTATGCGTGAATGCTGGCCTCCATCTCGCACAACGTGAACTCGCCGGACTGGAAGCGACTCCAGCGGTAGATCACGGGTTGGGTGTACCCAAACCACGTCAACATGCGAGTGAGGATCGTGGGAAACCCGTCGACCTCTGCTGTCTCAGCGGTCAAGTAGGTCCATCCTCCTGACTCCATCTACAAAAGAGATGGTAAAACAGGTCAGTAACCAATAGAGGAAGACAAGACAGCAAGCAACAGTTCTAAACAAATCAGAACAGGAAAGGGTGTGGAAGACGCCCCACTAAGATGGTACAGAACAGGTGAGGACAGAATGACACTAAGAAAAGGTGCTTGGTTATGTGTGGGTCCAAGGGTCTCATCCTATGGTCAAGTATGAATCTGATTACCACTCTATCACACACCAAAATCCAGAGTATTTAGCATCAACGTACCAATCACATGATCAGCCGCATAAACATGCCATAGAGTGACAACATCGCACATACGGGATAATATTATTACAAAGGAAGTCCATACTACGAGGTCCAACATACAAGTCTTTAGATTTTACAACCAGGAGTTGATCACATCAACTCTTATTTAATCAACAACAGCACAAACACTACGACTTGAGCACAGAACGAGACATCTAAACGTCATCGCCATCAGCGCCAGCTTCTTCTTCTTCTTCCTCATCTAAACAATTTCCAGCAAGGTGTGAGAGTACCCAGCAAGCTCTAACAAGAGAGGGTATACAACGATATGCATAGTATATTAATTAAAGGGGGCGGCAGGTATTCTGTTTTCAGCACAAAGCAATTTTTCATGCATTTTTCCCTACTGGACAGAGTTCAAAAACAGCGGAGAAAAACCTCTTCTTTGTCATATTTTAGTTGGCGGACCTGTGGAGGAACTTAATCAATTCCATCAGTTCCCAAGTTTTATTCGGGGCAGGTGCGTCTCCATGCCGTCCCGAGACATACAGCTAAACACATATTAAAAACACGGGCAATTACACCCACACACATAGGAAGGAGACACAAAAGATCTAATCGTTATGTACCCGAACATTAGTTTGCCAATACCGTGTCGATAGCCGTTCCGGAAGGATTTTTACACTCTGCAGTGGTTGTACACTATACCCACAGGTTATGCGTCCCTTTCACGAGCAAGGAAATGCACAACGCCCATCCCAACATCTACAATGGTCTCCACCGATTCCGCCCAAGACTCATCCATAGGCTACCCGTCGGGTTATTATCTCCTGATGACGCAACGGTGTACATTCCAATAGCCGGACCGTGGGAATGCTCAACCACGTGTTCTCCTGGTTTCCTTCTATACCGGGTTCACATAGACCAGGGGCTTTATTTGTGGGCTTACGGTGCCATGATGCGGGCAATTACTTTGTCGAAAGCCGGACCGCAAGCACCTCGCGTCTTTTCCTGGCCTCTTGTGTCCTACTGACCTCCTAGCGGTTCAAAGTGGTTTACCCAAGAAGGAGAGATAAGTCCGACCCATGTCGGGTTCTGTGGTTGCACGTAATCACTAAGTCAAGTGCTAACGAACCGGTCCTCATATGGCAGGGGCGGCGTGCTCGTCCACGGCAGGTGGACTAGACCGAAATACCTACACATAGCTCTACACCATTGTGAGACCCGCCCCACGACCAGAAATCTTTCCCCCATCTTCACCTACACAAGTTGCTAGTTCCCACCCTGATTTTCTTTACTCACACCTCCAAACTCACCCTTTTCACACCTTTCACGAATAGGTAGTTACATTGTGGTGTATAGTTTTGAAAATCAGGACCTAAGAATTCTAGTTACAAGGCAACTTTCCGGTCATTAAAATATTTAATGAGCGGAGTTCCTATGGTTAACAATGGTGCGCTACCAATGATTTACAAGGAGTACTTCTATTATGAACAAGAAGTAATTGATATTAATATAATTACATTCAAGCAAATAGGGTATTTATCTACACAACGCTTCGGCATAAAGAAAGTAAAGATGCAAGCAACAGGCCGTATAGGTATGCAAGCAAAACATGGATTCATTATGTTCGAAGGGTTAGAGCTTGCCTTCAGTGGCGTCCTCGAGCTCCTCTTCGTATTCCGGGTCCTCATCTTCCCCTTCATCGTGTTTCTCATCAGCTACAAGCAACAAACGAACGATTAAGTCTACTGCTAAAAGCGAAAGAAGGAAAAAGCAAAAGAAGGAAAAAGCTCAATGAAGAAAATTTGAGAAGCAAGTCCTTAGGATTTGGATTCTGGAGTGTGGGGCTGGTAAGGAGGAGTCCAACGATACGAAGATCGCTGATAACGGGGCTGTGGTGAAGTGGCAGCGAGGTAGCCGAGTGTTCAGGCCGAAATCAGGAAAAGTCCCGCAGACACACGGTCCGGCTCGTGTCCACGGCGACCGGACACAAGCGAAGTGTCACAGAGGAAACTTCGGGGATTCAGGGCTCGGCCAATGTCCTCATTCCTGTGTGTGCATGTGTGAAGTGAGTGGGGGTGAAGATCTCGTGATTTATGTTGTCTGGCATGTGTCCACGGTTGCCGGGCACCCCTCGGTGTGAGGTGGAGAACGGGTTCCATGGATACAGTTCCCGGCCCGTGTCTAGGCCTCTGGACACACACGAGTGCAGGACGAAGAGCGAGCCTAGCAGACACAGCGCCCGACCTGTGTCCACGGCCCTCGGACACACACAGAAGCACAGAAAATCGGTCTTCACGGTTATGTTCCAGAGAGGGGCCACCGGACATTCCGGCACGACGCCGGACACTCCGGTGGAAAATCCCTGGTTCCAGAGAGGGCTTCCCGGATGATCTGGCAAGGTTCCGGAGTCTCCGGCTCGCACATGTTCCGCGGACACGTGGCCTGCCCCGTGTCCATGGTCTTTGGACACGCACGGTCGGGAGGCGGGAAATGAGTCCTGTGGTCATCACCCGGCCTGTTTCCTCGGCCCTTGGACATGCACGGGCACAAGACGGTAGGTCAGCCTTGGGAGTTACACAAATCGGGTCCCGCGGCACTTGGACACATGCGGCCGTGATGCGGAGGGCAAACCTCACGAATACAGGGTTCGGCCAGTGTCCCCAGTCATTCGGCGAGTGCAAGCATGAAGTGGAGTGACGGGTTCTGTGGACACGTAGTCCTGCCAGTGTCCACGGCCTGTGGACACTCCCGAGTGCAACGTGGCGAACGGACTTCGTGGACACATACCCCGGCCAGTGTCCACAGCCTGCTAGGCGCGCACCGGCGCAAGGCGGGGCAACGAGTCTCGTGGACACATCGCCCGGCCTGTGTCCACAACTGTGAGGCACGCACAACATGAGGCATAGGACGAGTCTTGGGGACACGTCGCCTGGTCGGTGTCCATGACCACAAGGCATGCGCGGGCGTAAGGCAAGGGAAAGGTCATGGATACACAGGGTCGGCCCGTGTCCACAGCCAGTGTAGCACTAGCCGTTTCCTCCCTTTTCCAGCAATGATCGGCAAGTGGGCCCGGTGGGGTGCTTATGGTGGCTTCCAGGTGGGCCACAGGCCACGGCTGGCTAGGCTCGACCGTTGAGCGGTCGTGGCTGAAATGCCGCGCGGCAGCGGCGGCTCGTTCCCTCCGGCGCCGCCTTGGCAGGCGAGCGTGGGAGCTTGGGGACAGGTGCGAGGTGGCGTAGCTGGTGGTGGGGTCGTTGTTACCGGCGGTGAGCCGTGCGGGCTGCCGCAGCACGCCGGAGGCGCGCGCACGGTGGCATTTCATGGAGAGGGCGCAGGGCTCGCGAAGGCGACCCGTTCTCGAGCACGTGAGCATCGCTGGGGTGCAGGGAGCGTGAAGGAGGCCGTCCCCGGGCTCGTGGCGCCGCCATTGTGGTTGGCACCGTGAGCCGGGTGGCGGTCAGCGGCGGCGCTCGTCGGGCGGCCACGGGGGTCGCGCGGCAACTCCTTTGTGACTTCAAGCGTGTTCAAGGATGGCAGGTGGTGCTGTGGCACGGTGGAGCAAGGGCAGAAAGTCTTCGATCCATGCCAATTTCAGAGGTTGCCGGCGGCGGCTGGTTTTGCAGAAGAAGGGCGAGCTCTATGAAAATTTGCGGTTCGAGAGGGAGAGAGTGGAATCTAAGCTTGTGGAGTGGAGCAGCAGGGTGTGACGGAGCTAATCAGAAAGGTTTTAATGGTCGGGGGCAGCCAGTGCAAGGCAGTGGCTAGCGCGCTCGCTGGGCTGCTCTGTGGCGTGGAGTATTGGCGGGATTTTGCAATCATCGTGAATCCGGATCTGTCGCAGGCACTTGGGTCAGCTGGCACGCTGCTGAGGCAGCTGGCAGCCAAGCCAGCCCTCTGCGGCGCGACGTGGCATCGCGTCGAGCGGCCGGCGACTGGTTTCGGGGCACGCCAGAGTTAATCAGCGACGCGACAGGACGGAGCTGAGTCCACACGCGGTGGCTGTCCCGAGGAGGCTTTGAGCATGGGCAATGCGTAGCTGGCCGGAGTTTCACTGTGCCCGGCGGTTATTGGTGACACGCGACGTGCGGGTGGCCACCTGGCGCCGCTCCATTCAGGGACGCGCGGGGATCCAACCGGAATACGACCGCCAGTGCGAGCCGGATGGTGGTGCGGCCGCGGAAAAGAGCTGCCAGGTGGAGGACGACGTCTGGCGGTTTGCTGGTCGTTTGGGCACGTGCGAGGGCTGGTGTAGAGCAAGGCGGCCTGGCATTCGCATGCATAGAGCGCGACGCTGTTAGCTCACGCTGGCCACTCACGGCGGTGAGGCGAGCTGGAGCAGACGAGGGCAGAGGCAAGGCAGGGGCGGAGCAGGACTGCGGCAGGGGCGAGCTGAAGCAGGGGAGGCAGAGGAAAAACAGAGGAGTGCGGGTGAGGCCGGTCGGGACGGTGGACACTGTGCCCCACCCGTGCCCACACTACCGGGCGTGCATCGGTGCCAGACAGGGGAGGGGCGCCGTGGACACGGCACTCGGCTCGTGTCCACGCAGCCACAGGTTTTGGGGATTTCGGTTAGGTTTCTTCTCAAGAAAAGAAGAACACCGAAGAAACAAGATAACACAATAAGCGAAGAAACTCTGCAGAAAAGAAGGAAGAAACAAGCACTTTCACTTCCAAGTTTTAAAAAGTTTTCGAAATTCCCATTTGCTACTTCTTGCTTTAGTGAGGTTTTCTTGAAAAGTTGGGAGAGCTAAAGGTGGGACAAACTCAACACTACACGAACTAAAATTTAATATTTTGAGGGTGTGAAAGGCGTTCAATTACTTTCCGGAAAGCTTATCAAGTCTACTTTTCAACGGATCCGGCTCCACCTTCATACGACATTGGAGTCAGCGTCAATCCACATTTTGCTACAGAAGGTGCTGCGTCACCTCAGCTTGGGCCGTTGGCCCATGTCTCAAGTTGAGCCCATTAGGGGTGGGTCCTAGGGTTTGAGGATGACCCCAGCACCCTCTAGTCATCCTCCACCCTATTCAAAGCCTCACTTGCCACCAAGAACACTTGGGTTTCGATAGATTGAAATTTAGCCGCTGCTACTTCGCTTGCAGCATGCGTGTTGACTAGACCGCCCGTCTTCTTGCCATCTAAACCCCACCTTTCATGTTTTCCGATTGAATTCATTTTTCTATCTAGTAATGCTTGTTCATCTCGTTTTTGCTTGTTCTATGATTGCTTGTAGGATGAGTGGCCTCGTGTCTGGTTGATCATGCTCCACAAGTTCGCACTCATTTGTTTCTTGTCCTATTACTAACATCTTGCAGGAAAGTGAGTAGAAGTCTAAAGGGGATGTTGAGCTACTTGAGGAAATAAAAGATATGGATAATGATGCTTGTGTGGTGCCTACTACAATGGAGAATCAAACAATAGCATGCACCAACCAATAATGGCTTGCAAAGTTTCTCTATTTTTATGATCTAGAAACAGGAGCTGATCATGAAACTTGAGAAGTTGTTGTTGTGCCCTGGTTACGGGTTCATCACTCATCCTAATATGACAACAAGCAACTGTGGCAACCACTGGATCAACCCAAGGACAGCATGCTATATAGAAGTGGAGGATGATAAGATCTTATATGTCCTTGCTCTGCCGCATGACTGCATCAAAATACCCCCATGGCCTCCACCTTTTGCGATTTGTAGAGGGCATGGTGGGGTGGCTGGCATGAATTGTGGACTTGAGTCGAGGACGACTCCAAATCAAGTAGGGGAAGATGATGAGATCACATACATACTCTTTTTTCCTCCACCTTTCATGATTTTAAGATGGCATGGTGGAGTGATGGTTTTGCAATCTAAACTTGAGTCGAGGGCGACTCTAATTCAAGTGGGGAGGATGATGAGGACATGAATACAATTGATATGTCCACCCCTACATCTACACATGTTTCGTTTATAGGTCCTATGACTCACGCCCATGTAGGTAAACTTAATCATCAAGTGAGTTCACTCTTAAGCTCATATTCAACTTTTTTAGACCATGGAAATCCGTGTACTCTTGTGTTGCCTAGAAGCCAGGGAGAAAACCAACCAGGAGATGGAGTCGCACATGCTGGATTCGGATCGCAGGACAGCACCAGACGCTCGCCACGACATCATACGGGCTCTGTTTTGGGCATTCACATACTTTCTGGAAAGCTTATCAAGTCTACTTTCCAACGGATCCAGCTCCAACTTCATACGACATAGGAGTCAGTGCCAATCAATATTTTTCTACAGAAGATGCTGCGTCACCCCAACTTGGGCCGTTGGCCTGTGTATCAAGTTGAGCCCATTAGGGACGCGTCCTAGGGTTTGAGGATGACCCCAGCACCCTCTGGTCGTCTTCCACCCTGTTCAAATGCCTTAGCCACCACCAAGAACACTTGGGTTTTGATAGATTGAAGTTTAGCCGCCGTTGCTTCGCTTGCAGCACGCGTGTCGAGTAGACCGCCCGTCTTCTTGCCATCAGAACCTCACCTTTTATGTTTTCCAATGGAACTCATTTTCTTATATAGTAATTCAGTGCTTGTTCATGTCGTTCTTACTTGTTCTACGACTGCTTGCAGGACGAGTGCCCTCGTGGCTGGTTGATCGTGCTCCACATGTTCGCGCTCACCCTTTGAAATAGGTGTATCCCAGGCCAAAAGCTGGCAGGTCCATGGATTGGTTGATCCAACACCAATGCTCAAATTCAAAATTCGAATTGAAATGAATTTTTCTGAAAATTCTTTATTCGAGCAAGAAAAGAAACATGGCCCAGGGACCAAAAGATGGTGTCTCAGCACACTGACAGATTTTGGATGTCGTATTGTTTCGGAGATTCCTAAAGATCTATGAAATATTTTGGCATGGGATTAGATCCATTAGAAATATTATCGCCTTAGCTTTCCATCCATATCAAGAACGTTCGAAACAGAGCTCGTATGCGGCATGGGCATCAGTTTTAGTGCAGACTGGTATTGAAACCTAGGGCAACTTGACTCCGAGTTGGATTGAATCTCCTCCGGGGTTGAACATACCTTGTTGGTCTTGAGTATCTCCAAGTCCTTTTTTATGCTTCCCTTGACCCTCTCCAATGTTCCTAATAATGATAAAATCATTAGATAGCCATCTATTCTCAAAGGAAGGAAAACATGTCTTTAGTAACGAGCTCATTTCGCTACTGCAAAAAGATTCTACAGCGTCGGTCAAATTGTACGACACTCCTATAAGCGATAATCAATTTCGGATGGAAGAAACCCACACTGCAAAAAATTATCAGTGTCGGTCAACTAACATCACCTGGCCGACACTGATAGCAGTATCATCAGTGTCGGTCACGGTGACGCCAGTGAGAGCGACACTAGTAACTTCACTATTAGTGTCGGTCTGTATGATATTATCTAACGGACACTGATATTCATTACGCCAGTGTCGTTAGTTGGACGTCATTTGACCGACACTGTTTATATTACCGTCGGTGTTGGTTATTGTGACGTCAGGAAACCAACAATGATATTACCAGCTGCGGTTTCGGTGGTTTTGACATCATGTAACTGACACTGCTGTTCCTAACAACAGTGTCATCCTTATGATGCCAGGTTATAAACGCAACAGTGTCGTCCTTATGACATCATAGAACCGACACTTTTATTATTTAATTACATATTCATATATTTCAATAACAGCCATCTGAATAACACAAATCCAATGCAAAAAACATGTTATTTACATATATTGACAGAGACAATGTCTAGGGTCACATATGGACACAAGTTCATCTACTAGGAGCTTAATTTGCACATATACATTAATAGATAGTATTTCACATAGAACTAACACCTAAATCTTCATTTGCTCGGCCAACTCCAGTCTTCTTCATTATGTCTCTTTCGCTCAGCCTCAAAACTTTGGTGAATTAGATCAACATCATTTCTTGTCCCGCACCAAGAACCCAGTTCTTCATGGGCTGCCACATCACTTAAAACATCATGAAATTTACATAACGGATGAATAAACTCAAGCATTATGAAGCAGATCATCCGAGCTGCAACGTCATTGAATGTGGGTTCATCCAATTGGCTTCCTTGCACCTGCTTGTCTGGCTGCCAATATTAAGAACATAATTAGTAATTACTAAAATGCAAATATCAATACTACTAAAGTGCATATAACAATAGTACTTAAACTGCAAATACTTACATTTATCCATACATAATCTTCCTTGGGCAAACTCATTTATTTTCCTAAGCTAGCTTCTATGTATTTGCACACATAGTACCCACAATGCACACTACCAGGACCTTTTTTGCACACTTTGGGAACAAAATGGAAAGCTTAAAAGTCTCAAAGATATAGACAAAAAATTTATGATATAGATTATTGAATAACGGTGTAGTAGTACTGGAAAATGTGTTTTGTATGACATTTTATTGTTTCCGTTTTTTGATGGTGTTGTCCTCCAAGCTTGATGTAGAACCGGTAAGCGCTATTACCGATAAAAAATATTGTGTCATGATTATGAATATCATATCACTAAAGAATTAAATTGATATTAGATAACTCATTAGGAATCAAGGACTCCCAAGAAATTGTTGTAGGTGCTCCTCTCACGATCATGGGAGTCAAATACCCAAGCCTTCCCTATTTTTGGATATATCATGAAAGCAATCCAATGGTCACTATACAAAAAAAGACAATTAGTCATGTTAGTGTTTTAAGTAATTAGTCAAAAGTGGGGTTAAGTAAGTTATAGGAAATCATACTCAAAAGTTATAAGGAGGCGTGATGCAATGTCTGTCCGCCAGGTGTACAAGCCCTGCCAATGTTGGCTGATACAACATCCCTAGCATTTTGGACCAACACCTTATGGATTGCCATTTGTTGATTCTTCCTCTTTCCCCTCAACTTAGCGTGGTGCCTATCCATGTTGATCGCAGATTGGCATATTAATATTGGGTTAAGGTACCCGACTCTCTTAGACGCACCAAAGTGGTAGCACATTCTAAAAAGATGAAATGACATATAATCAACTATTGTGTTTATTAATTGTATGAGTAATTAGAGGTTATTATTGTTGAAACACTTACATGCACCATACGGTTATGAGAGTGGCATCCAATCTTTTAAGATGAAAGAGGGCATGTATGTATTCAAACAGCACATTAAGATCCATTGGCACACTGTTATAAATGTCCTCGGGTACCTGAGCTTGGATGACCTGAATACCTTTACCACCTGTGTAAGTAGCACCCGTGAAATTTTCGCATTATCCACTCCTCTCTGAACATATGGTATGGTATTAGTGGCATGCCATATTTGAACTCAGGAAAATCATCCTGTTTAAGATCCCAAGATCCTCCTGGGACACCCTCGGGCACCACAGGCTTATGCTCCACCAGTTCCTTTTTCTCATAGGTGTATGATTGTTTCATACCCTAGAGGAACGGATCAACTGTAAAAGAAAACATTAATGTGTGTTCTACACTTTAGCGGTTAAGATACGTGTTATTAAAAGGTACTGACCTATAGCCTTGCTGGATGTTTTGTCCTTAGCCAAAGGAGGTGTACAAGGACCTCCTTCACCTCATGTGTCGATGCAAACTGAGGATCATTAGGCCCCTCAGCAGCGCCCTCATCCTCACGTGTCTCGGGAGGCGGAGGGGGTCCATGATAGGCCCCTCAGCAACAACAACATCATCCTCATGTCTCTCAGGAGGCGGAGGGGTCTATGATAGGCTCCTCAGCACCAGCACCTTCATTCTCTTGTGTTGGAGAAGACCGAGGCGAAAGGGCTAGAGTAGGTCGAGACACAGGTATCGTTTTAACTGCAGATTGAAAAACAATGTCTCGTTGGTGCCAAAGGACAAAATTATTAACGGCATCTCCCAGAGTGTCAATCCCCTCTTTCTCATCAGGATAATCGAGACCAAAATCAAGATACTTTTCATCTACCACCTTGATTAGTTGCACCTTGGCGCACTTTGGTGGAATAGATATAGTATTAAATGTATGACCAGGCATTGCAATGCCTTCTGCAACCTTAATGCTCCTTTTCCTGCCAAGAACCATATTCAATGAGGAATGAGCACTCTCGATTATATTATCCACTGGGTACTTAGTGACCGGTTCAGGTGCGATCTCAGCTGCTTGGAGACTGGTTTTTAGTAGTTGGAGAATCGATGTTGTTGACACTGATTCGGACATCTAGTACAGCAAATAGTTGGATGAACTGTGGATTATCTTTGAGGAATTGGAAGAAGTTTTCTTTCCACTTCTCGTGTTCATCATCCTTGTTGGGTGGATCACGCTTCTTATAGCTCCTCGTGTCATCCGAGAACCCTAATATCCATGCAGCCATTGAAGAGACAGCTTGTGTATGACCTCGAGGTTCCTTGTTTCTAAGAGCAACAGTAAGCTGGTCTCTTTCCCACTTTTGCTTAAAGGTGCCTTCCTTCTCCTTTGCATCTAGCTCCTTGGCTTTTTGTACAACTTCACTAATCTCTGAGCTATTAGGAATCAATTGCCCATCATCACTTGAGTTTGATCGACCTAAGACCCAGTTTTGAGAGCGTTCACAGCATCCTTCTAGTGGGTACGATATCCCAGCTTCTCGATCATGCTGTTATTTTAGCCTCCACTGTTTGGTTTTAGCTACATATCCACTTGGTCCAAGATTAGGATGCAACTTGTTCTTTTTACCCAGTTCCTTAAAAGACTTGCTAGTCTTTAAAGCATTCTCATATGTCAACTTATCAACCAATGCTTTACAATTATAACGTGTGATGAAAACGAACTTGTTAATGGTGTCGGGCCCTTTCGAACATAATCCTTATTAAGGTTAGTCCTAAATGTCTGAATGCATCATCCCATTGTGTAGAGAGAAGAAGCCTTTTTTGCACGGTAAAGGCATTCTGTGGGGAAAAGGTATTTTGCACACGAGCTGTCCCACAATTCATTCTTTTTTTCTTCCAGGACACTATGCCAATCATGAAATGTAATCCTAACTTCTTCTCTTACTAAGACACCACAATCATTACGCCATTTTGCGTTGATTCCTTTTGGCTCCACAAGTGCACCACATGGGTCGATAGCTTCTACAGCAAAATTACCAGCATGTAGCTTGTTGGCTTTCCTGTAACCACTCTTTCGTATCTTTTGTTAAGTGGACGATGTGGTGGCGGTCGTGTCGTCAGTCGGCACTGTCGCTTCTTCTTCAGTGAAAAGTCGTCTAGCGATTTGAGAAGGAATATGCTGCGAAAGATAGAGTTATCAGGCATTTCCTTTTGATTTAAAATGTACAGTGTGAATTTGACTATAAAAAGCTCATCAATTGGATTGTAATCGGGGTCTTCTTGCGGCAGGCGCACGGAGGATTGGGAGGGGAAGGTTCCTCAAAAGATAGCTATTTGAACTTTTGGGAGAAGAAACCATAGGTGTCGATGCACCAACTTCCTCCATTGTAGAGATTGCGTACTAAAAAATAGAAAAATATTATTGTATCTAAATGGATATTGAAAACAGAAGAGGGTACAAATACAAGGACTTTTGCTCTCAGTGTGGGTTGCCAATTTAATAGCCTTCCAACGCTCTAAGGTCCTTGACTCGTATGGCAACACATATCCGACATCACAAGTCGCAAGATATGGTCCGTGCTACCACTCTCATCTCACTTAGTCCGCTTTCATCATCGAGCGCAACTGAAAACTGCTATTATAATAAATACATTGTTCCTAAAATTTGATTATACTAGATTATGTTTATAAACCAGATGTCATATAGCATTAGCAAGTATTATACATATATAAACCAGATGTCATAGTAATGTTAGTCAAAAATGATGTCAGCAAAGACCAGGTTGAAGGCATTGCAATGTCGCGTAGAGTGAAGTCACCTAACTGACACTATTAACATACTTATAGCAATGTCGGGTAAATATGATGTCAGCAAGAACCAACACTTTATAATGTAACAGTGTCAGTCGCTGACGTCACACGAATCAGTTCAAATTCACAGGAAAAACATAGGAATCAGAAATTTTTTCTTTGTTCCAAAGAAGGCCTTACAATGTATCCATAAACTAAACAATAATATGTATATACATAAAAATGTCGTATAGCATTTTGAAGCTACAAGAATTGAGAGGAACAATGGGGGGAGGGGATGCAACTTACAGTTTGTAGACTGCTAGAATGGGGGAGGGGAGGCGGCTTACAGAGGAGGAATGGGGGAGGGTACTTACATTAGGGTTTCAGAGTGGGTGAGGGGGACAGGAGACGCTGGGAGACCGAAGCTGGAGGAGGAAACGCGGTGGGCGCTGAGGACAGAGGAGGATGCGAACGCGCAGCCAGAGGTCGGAGGTGGACGCGCTGCCGCAATCGATGCCGGAGCCAAGGAGGACGAGTAGCCTCTACCGGTGCCGGAGGTGCAGCGACAGGAGCGGCGGCGGCGGGTTAGGGCTGGCAAAAATTTTTGGAAGCATAACGATGTCGCACGGGAAAAGGAAAGGCCATCAAGTTTAGTTTTGAAACGAAGCGACAAGGCCCGCTTAGATAGTAAGGTTACCAATGTCTGTCAGCATGATGTCACCAGAAGATTGACACTACTATAGGATTAGTGTTGAACTCGGCCAAGGCCGGGCTTGTATAGGAAGATTGCTAATGTCGGGCAAAGTGATGTCAACAAAAGACCGACACTACTATGATAAAAGATCGACACTGATGGTCTTGCAATGTCGGTTATTAGTGATGTCACTGCCGACTGACACTGTTAATAAGTTTACCAATTTTAAAGTTTTTTTCTCGCCATATATTATGATATTTAATCTACAATTTGATTTTAATAATTTGCATTCTTCACATAACCTGTCAAATTTTTGTTTGATTTTTTGAGTCTTTTTGTGACTTTTTTTAGTCCAAATGGAAGTATAGTTTACCAATCATATGGCACTATACGACTTGAGTCCAAGAAAATGTTGATTGTTGGTTGAAAGTGATAACAAAATTTATATAAAAATATGTTCTAAAAAGACATAGGAAAGCTTATACGCTAGGAAATATTGTACAAAATAATAGAACATATGGTGCATAAAAAAATTGAAATGTTTTGTGTCATGTTTGTTGACGGATGTTGTAATTTCGGTCATGTTGAAGACCGACACTAATGGTCTTGCAATGTCGTCCGATTGACATCACCACATACCGACACAGATGAGGCTTTTTGTCCATGTCCGGTATTTAGTCCCACCTCGGCTATTCTAGGCGGCTAGAACCAGTTTGTATTCTATAGGCTGTCCGACAAGAATCGAAGTAAGTTGTATTCGGTATGACACAAAAGGTCAACTGTAGGGAACAATATAGCCCCCTTTAGTTGACCATTTGTTCATATAACTTTACAATCTTACTTTTTTGAACTTTTCAAATTTCAAATTCTTTTCAGTAAATTCTTCGCAGCAGTACTACTATAATGTCGGTCGTAGATGACATCATCATTCACCGACATTATAATACATCAACAATAACGGTTTTTGTTGACATCATTCCTAGCCGACATTATGAGGTTGTAAAAATGTCGGTCGTTGGTGACATCATTACGGACTGACACTACAAACTAAACCCTAGTCATTCACGCCTATATATTCGTATCTCGCCCCCTTGCTTCTCACCTGTTAGCACCCCGCCCCTCCTTAGCCGCCGCATGCCACCCCTCCTCCTCACCCGCAATACCACCGCTCCTCACTCTACCCCTCCTCGTTAGCTGCTGCACCCCTCTTCCCCTCACGCCGCACATATGGTCCTTCTTCGGTTGTTACTTATAATGTCCAGTCGCGCACTGGTAGCCTGGTGAGCATATACGAGTTCTATTATTTCCCTTGTTCGATCTGTTTGCAACTTCATTTGTTTAAAACTAGTGTTATTTGATTCCTAATATACCGGATCTGTTATTCTCATTTTAAGCATGTTGTCAGATCAAGTTATTATAGTTTATGAATTAGGGTTTATGGCGGTGAGTTCATGACTCATTCTCAAATTTAGTGTCCTGTATTCTCTACGTGAAGGTTCCATAACAGTGTAGCATTTCATGCTTTCAAACCTTTCAAAAAGGAGAAAGTTCAGAACTTAAAAAAAAATCTATGAAGTAGGGAAACCCAATTTTTGAATGAAATTACTCTAAAGTTGGCCAAATCCTTCAGACTCCAATCCAAAACTCCGAATCCTTAACGAGTACCCATCTTCCAAATCCTGTAGTTTCAAATCCATTGCAGATTCTAAAACAAAAGTTGTTCTTCCCAAAATTCTCTACCTCCTTGCCAAATTTCAAGATTTTCATAACTGTGGAGTTAGTTTTACAGACCTTGGAAACTAGGTAACAGATCTGCCTTCAGCGGATTTCTGTTTGCTTAGCAGTTAGCTGTTTTCAAAATTCTGTAACTCGCAGTATTTTTGGGATGTGCCTGTGCATATCGGTAGGATAGTAAAAGACTTTGTCAAGAACCTCTCCACCAAGCTTGGTTCAAATCCAAGCTCGGGAGATATTTCCTTAAGACCCCAAAATTTTGTTAATTGATCTGCTTTATCAGATTTTCCAAATTTCTTTATCAGGTAACCTTTTTCTAATTTCCATATCTTTCATCCTGCTTGGAAAGAACCGGTGCAAGTTGGTTATTTTGTAGACCACAAGTAAAAAAGGTGTTCTACCAAATTTTAGCTCTTTTCGAGATTGTTTTATCATCTTTTCTCTGTGCACAAAATGCCTAAGCATTAAGCTTAACATCTGCTTTCAGCAGATTTTTCTCGAGCCTCCTTATCCATTAACAATTTTTGAAATTCCATATCTTGCACGTTCCTTTGAAAAACCCTGTGCATGTCGTTTATATTGGAGAACATACAATCCGAGTTTATTTGCTCGTTTGTCTTTAAAATGCTTAAGTACTGTTATTGACACGCGGGGCCCGCCTGTCAGCCCCTCTTCACCCCCTTCCTTCCACCAGAAGCTACACGCCTCTATTTCTTCTTCAAGGATAGTTCCCATTTCCTCGTTTCTCTGTCGCTCATTCTCTCCCAGGCAACTCCGACCACCACCTCCACTTTGGAGAGCCCCAATCCGACCACCTCCAGCTCCAAACCGGGACGAGGAGCTGCTCCACTGCTCCGTCCGCGCCCCAGCACCCCAGCTCGCCCCCTCTCCGACTAATCTTGCCGGATTCAAGTTTTTCCCCATTTCGGCGATTTTGAACCGGGCGTCGCCGTTCAGTCAAAATCACAGGGCTTTGGTGAGATTTTCGTTGTCTCGAGCCGGGTATGTCTTCATCTCTCCCTGGAGAACCTCTGAGGCTCATCAATCAGTCGATTTATCGGACTTTGGCGCAGGATTTTGGAGGCTTTTTCTAGCCGGCCGCCAAGACCTCGTCGAGCTGCCGGCGTCGACCCACCTGCAGCCTCCCTCGTCGACGACTTCATCCGTGCGGGTCTTCTCCTCTCCGCGGTGGAGCTCCAGGAACAAACCGTTTCCATTTTCGTCGACCGCGCTGTTCACCAGCCGTGCCGCTTCGCCTTTCGCCGCCGGTCCATCTCTGGTGAGCTCTGCGCCACGGTGACCTCCCCTTCAAGTTCCCCCTGTTGTGGCAACTGTTCTGGCACCTGGACCTTGCGCGCGACCGCCGGGTCAGGCGTTCCGGCGAGCTCACCGGCGCACGCCGACACCCGCGCCATGACCGGCGCGTGAGCAGGCCTGAATCCACTGCGGCCAGTGCCGGATCCCATGTGGCCAAGTCTGTAGGCCACCGTGTGGCCTCCAGAATGGAGGCTAGTTTAATCATTTTCGAATTTTATTATTTAAACTGTCCAGAAAACGGTTAAATCGTGTGAAATCACAAAAAATGCATTCTAGCTCAAAAAATTACAAATAATATACCGTTGGAATCCTTGTAACATGAAGAATATTTTAGAACTATAAAAGTTGGATTTTCTGCATCAGCATTATTTATATTAGTTAAATAATGTGCAAAACACATAAGGGCATATCTCCATTTTCATGCATTTATAAAATATGAAAAATATATAATTACATTCTTCTGATTAATTAGTGTTATCTTGGAATTATTTAGAATTTATAGGCTTGTAGATTAATTACAAATAATTTATTACTTGTAGATGCTATTTAATTCTTTATAAATCAACTTGTTGCCAATAATTTATAAAATTTGGTCAGAAATTAGTTTAGCACTTCTTTGATTCAATGATCCAGTAAGATGTTGAATATGTCTTTAAAAACCATATTAACAAAATTTAGGAATAGTTTCCTCATTTTAACTAATTAAAATCATGTAGTATATAACTATAATTAGCATATGGATGTAGTTTGGGTTCATAAATCATTATCATACTGACCATGGTCATTTCTTTGCGTGGCATATCGTCCCATGGGCATGGCGTAGATGAGTTAATTATAAATGTATGTATTTGTTTATTTGCATATCATCTTATGCATATAGGAAACGACGTTGAAGGCGAGCCAACTGGAGTTGCTGCTAAGGATTCGACTGTTGCTGCTGATCTTTCTCTTGCTTATGCTAACTCTCAGCAAACTCAAGGCAAGCCCCAGTGCATTACCCCAATTTTAATTATTTTACATTTTATCACTATGTATGGTTAATGTACTGTGCATTAGGTATTTAGGAGTTGACTCTAAACCTAGATTGCATATTAAGAATCTTTTCTCTGGGTTAAGTTTTTTTGGAACAGCTAACTCGATGTAGAGCTAGGCTATAAGTTTTTTCAACGGTAGAAGTCAAGTGAATGAGAAACATCACTCGCGAGCTTTAGGTGGATACTATAGACATTAAAAGATGGCATGAAAGAATAAGGTCGGTTTAACTTATCACATAAATGATGAATGTGAGACCGGACAGGGAAGGGTAGGTTGGCAACAGGAGAGGAGTCTTGTGTGCGGTAGCCCTATCTGTGTCAGTTAAGGACCGATCGAGTGTGACCCTGTGGAGCAAGTTTGAATAGTACCAGTTACATACTAGATATATGGAACTCAAAAAACCGATGTAGCACAATGGCATAGTGGTTGAATGAACCTTACCTCTCCTTGGTTTGGAGTTGAGAGAGACTTGGGGCTGGTCATGGATAGACATTGGGAGCTATTGAATGGGGACCATGCACTTGGGAGACGTAGGCTTATCGGACCGGCCCTATGGGTTGCGTGAAAGGTTGTCATATGCGGCGCGCATACGTGTCTTGTAATTCAGGTTTTTCTAGCTGGATGTAAATCGATTATAATCGTTGCCTCTCATAGTAACAAGTACCGCTTGTTCACTGCGTCACATCGTAGTAAGAATGTGAATGATAAAGTGAATATGATTTGTTGGAGATATTTATTATACATTGTTTGGCAACTATGTTTGATATAGTTTATAGTGTAAACTAAATTTACATTCTTTTAACTTAACTTACTGCTAAAATATAAAAGTAAAGATTCAACGTTAGCGCTATGTTTTTGGCAAAAGAATCCACTTATAGGTCAGCCTTCTCATACTTAGGAGTCAACCGTAGATGGTCACTTTTGATGGGTAAGTTTTGCTGAGTAATTAATACTCACGGTTTGTTGTTTCTCTTTTTTTGTGTGTAGACTTTTCTGTAGGTTAGTGTGACTGCTGCGGCAAGGTGGTGTGGGAAGGTGAACCCCCTGCGGACTGGTCTATTGACTGGGTTATCTCTTCACCTACCTCAGGCTGCGAGGACTGAAGCATGTCTTAGAGCGAGACATGTCTCAAGTTTAGGAAACCGTTGAGTGTATCGTCGTGGTGTATTCGCTTTCGTTCTGTTTGAAACTCTGTTTTTAAATATCTATCTTAAGACAACTTGAACCTTATTGTAATACTTTAAACTGGTTTCTTATATTTTATTTTATCACTCGTGTTGTACTATTTGGGTATTGTCGTTCAATATCATCCGATATGATCCTGCAGGCGAGCCGTCTGTGATTTTAGGGCGGTTCTACCACAGCGTGGTATCAGAACTGGATCGGGGTTAGTACAACAAAAAAGGGTTATTTTTGTTCCGGTGAGGTACGAGTTAGTAAGCCCACATAAGGACTATATTAGTATAGTAACAGGTGGCAATGCTAACTTTTACATTCATACATTTTACCTTCAATTGTTTCTTATTCTTGCAACGACATGGCTACGTCCAGGTAAGAAAGTAAGGTACGCACTCGAATGCGGTGAAATTTGAGGGCTCATCTATATGAGGTTCAGGGATATGGAGTGTCTTGTACAGTGATCAACACGGGAAGTGAATATGTTCTTTCGAACATATAAAACATTTGTCGTCTAATGAGAAGTGAAGTGATTCACCACCTAATGGTAAGTGTGGATCTTTTGTCGTGTGATGCGAATCACGTTCGCGTCCCTCAAGACATGGCCTACTTGAGGACGCCCTGTATGGAATGATACGGGACGTAAAGTTTTCTTTTGTTATGTATTGCCTGTCTGTGGTGTTGTTTTCTGCAGGTACACTAACCTCGAAAAGTAGTATGTGTAGGAAAGGACTAACTTGTGTCTTGAGAGAACATGTTTGCCACCGAGATCACGTATGGTCGCTATATTAGACCAACCTTTTTATTTGGTGAGGACGTATAGGACCGACATATTGTCATGGCATTGCATTCTTTTTGTGCATGAAAAATAAAAAGATTGTCAACAAAGCTACCCACTTTGAAATCATAAAGAAAATCTTGAAGAATTCTGTGCTAGGTATCAAATTTGACCTTTGGGGCAGATTGGAAGCCTCAATGCATTTCTAACTTAATGTTTTTCTAAATCTATCTCTCGGTGATCTCCAAGTATCCATCCTTGATTGACTTAATAGCTAATACTCTAACCCTTGTCAATTTCAAAAATCCATAGCTCCTTGGCTTCTGGACCAATTTTCATGTTTGGGTACTTTCTAGAACGCACATGATATTCTCTATAAATTTGTTGCTCAAAGTTCTCTAAGATTCATCCCACAGACCTTGTTAAAAATCCAAACTATGTTAAACCTCAAGCTGTCCAGCACAAAATCTCAGCACGGCAACTGTGACCTTCAAGATAGCATAATTTCTGTTCTGTTTCTCGTACGAGGACAAATAAATATGCGTTGGAAAGCTATGTAAGTCTTCTACAACTTTCTTATTGAACTCTCTTCCTGATTTTGCCTAGATAAATGTCAGAATCAAATTTTGTGACTACTGCCGTCCAGGACAGAATAGGGTTGTTCTGTTTTTCTTGCCCTGTAATCAAATACCTCTATGTCGGGTGAATTTATCACTTGTGCATTGGCGTCATCATCTACTTAACCAATCAGTATCATCTTACTGTCAGAAAAAAGCTGTCATCATTCTTTCCATCTTCCTTCCACACCTGGCTTTGATCGTGATGATCCAAATGACTGTTTGTAAATAACCCAAATTTGTCATCCATTTGACTACCTTGTGTTTGTAAAGTGTCTACGTTATCATACCACTAAGACCATTTCCTCCAAGGATGTGCTTGGAAACCAAATCACATTGATAAAAAAGAAATTATTGAGGTTCAATTTTGTGGTCACGTGGTTACCTCCTTTTGAATCAATTTCTATTCTTGATTCAGATCAGATCTTAGACCTATCCTTGAATTCATTCCAACATCGGCTGTCACCCGCGAGATGGTATGTCTTCTAATATGTGCACTGTATGAGAGAGTAACCTGAACAAACAAGACCTTGATTTTGAAAGTAATCTTCCTTGACCTCTTGATGTGAGGAGAATTTTGTAACCTTGATCACCCTTGTTGAGCCAGATTGTTTTCATAATCTTTGAAGTTGTATCACCTTATTCTTGCTCAGTCTAATGAAAAATAATAGCATAAATCATATTGCACCCTTACGACTCCACTGTACACATTTCTGTTACTCGGTGCATTTCTTTATAACATAATTATGTTGCACCATTTTGCATGTGCATCATAATAGCATGAGGCATCATGGTATATGCACCATATCATTATCATTAATGATCGCATCATGCAATATGCATCATTATGCGTCATGGCATATGCACCATACCATGCTCATTTCTCATCACAGCAGGCAATGTGCATCATTCGGCACCATAGCATGTGCACCATGTTACTATGTGTATGCACCATTGCATGAACATCCTCTCATGAGGGCATTGCATCATTTGAGGCATCTCATGCACCATGAATAAAGCAACATTGTTCACCAAATATTAAAGGTGCATAAATAAAAACTCCTAACCATGAGCAAGAATGAGGTAATTCCATGACTCCTTGAATTTATCGCTAATAACCTTGCTATTCAAGCAAGTTGTGGTTGCTTCACGAACCTCATGAGCCCTATGGACCAACTTATATAGCTGTACCTCACTCTAGTATATATGATGTGTTGTTGTCCCACTTTGACTTCTTCTAACTTGATATTCTTGAAGCTGAATCAACTCTCTATTTGCTTTGTATAACTTGGTCTAGTCGCCTTTGGGACGAGCTTAACGAGTTTTGTAAAGCTCTCCTAGATTCCTCTCTAGCATCATTCACTCGAACCAAATTTTCTTAAATTACTCGTTATCATACAACCATCAAGTATGCACGATCCAGATCTACCTAGTACAAGCGGCCCTGCCCATAAGATGCTTTCTATCATTATTGTTTGATGTCCTAAAGTATCTAGAAACCATAAAACCACTAGTTATGCCTTGAAACACGCTTATTCTTGACCTAAAGCAGACCAATTGTTATGGTACCATTTTTGCAATATCATCTTGTTGGTGTCTATCATGAATTAGTAGTCCACTTGACTTTGTTGGTCCTACTGTTCTCCACAATTAGAGTTTTGTATTCGAATTGTGCCGGTTAGCCCAGACGTTTGTTGGAAACCATAATTGTAATATGAAGAGGACACCTTTTTCTCACTGTGGATAAAGGGATCTAATTGTAATGTTCTTTTGAAAGGATGGCCCATTATCCGGAATACGCAACCGGAAGGAAGAAGGTTGTACTTGGAATCCCTTGTCTAGATAACATATCTGTTCTCTCAAACCTATATATTACACTAATTTAAGCCTGACGTTGGATCACTTATTCTCAGCATGATGATGTTCATGTAATTCTAATTCGACTCTTGTGAGTAGTCAACCTCCGCATCGATCTTCCACCTATCCTTGCTTTTAAATCTGTGCGGTCATCGATGTTTAATGAAGTGCAGACCCTTATCAATTTCGGTTACCTCACCTTCATCACAATTTATCCTAATTTATCCTAAGGGATGTAACTCTTCATTTGAAGCCTACCTAGTATCTCGTTTTCATTGACCCCACTCCTTAATTCAATTATTATTTCGGTTCAACCAATAGATCAAGATATCACTCACTCGTCTCCCTCTTTCTTCTAAATCTCGAGATGAGATTTTAAGGGGGGAGGGCTGTAGCATTTCCTTAAGACCCAAAAAGTTGGTTAATTGATCTGCTTTCATCAGATTTTTCAAAATTTCTTATCAGCTAACCTTTTTTGAATTTTCATATCTTTCATCCTACATGGCAAGAACCTGTGAAAGTTCATTATTTTGTAGACCACTTGTTAAAGAAATGTTCTACCAAATTTCAGCCCTTTTCGAGATTGTTTTCTTATCCTTTCTCTGTGCACAAAATGCCTAAGCATTAAGCTTGACATCTGCTTTCAGATTTTTCCTAAGCCTCTTCATCAATTAACAATTTTCGAAATTCCATATCTTGCACATTCCTTTGAGAAACCCTGTGCATGTCGTTGATATTGGAGAACATATGTTACAAGTTTATCCTACCGAGTTTCAGGTCAATTCGAGTTTATTTGCTCGTTTCGCTTTTGTCTCCAAAATGCTTAAGTATTAAGCTCGGCTGGACTGCTATTGACATGCGGGGCCTGCCTGCCAGCCCCTCCCCACCCCCTTCCTTCCACCAGCAGCTACACGCCTCTATTTTTCTTCCAGGATCATTCCCATTTCCTTGTTTCTCTCTCGCTCATTCTCTCCCAGGCAACTCCGACCACCACCTCCACTGTGGAGAGCCCCAATCCGACCACCTCTGGCTCCAAACCGGGACGAGGAGCTGCGCCACTCCTCCGTCCGTGCTCCGGCACCCCAGCTCGCCCCTCTCCGATAATCTTGCCGGATTCAAGTTTTTCCGCATTTCGGCGATTTTGAACCGGGCGCCGCCGTTCAGTCAAATTCACAGGGCTTTGGTGAGATTTTCGTTGTCTTGAGCCGGGTGTGTCTTCATCTCTCCCTGGAGCACCTCTGAGGCTCATCAATCAGTCGATTTATCGGACTTTGGTGCAGGATTTCCGAGGCTTTTTCTAGCCAGCCGCCAGGACCTCGTCGAGCTGCCGGTGTCGACCCACCTGCAGCTTCTCTCGTCGACGATTTCACCCATGCCGGTCTTTTCCTCTCCGCGGTGGAGGTGTTCACGAGCCAGCGCCGAACGTTGTGCCGTGCTGTCTTCGCCGCCGGTCCATCTCTGGTGAGCTCTGCGCCACGGTGACCTCCCATTTGAGTTCCCCTTGTTGTGGCGACTGTTCTGGCACCAGGCCCTTGCGTGCGACCGCCGGGACAGGCACTCCGGCGAGCTCACCGGCGCACGCCGACGCTCGCGCCATGGCTGGGGCCTGAGCAGGCCCGGATCCAGTGTGGCCACTGCCGGATCCCGTGTGGCCAAGTCTGTAGGCCATCGTGTGGCCTCCATAATGGAGGCTATTTTAACTATTTTTGAATTTTATTATTTAAACTGTCCAGAAAACGGTTAAATCTTGTAAAAATCACAAAAAATGCATTCTGGAGCTCGAAAAATTACAAATAATATACCGTTGAAATCCTTGTAACATGAAGAATATTTTAGAACTATAAAACATGCATTTTCTGCATTAGCATTATTTATATTAGTTCAATAATGTGCAAAATTATGTCTTTAAGAACCATATTAACGAAATTTAGGAATAGTTTCCTCATTTTAACTAATTAAAATCATGTAGTATATAACTATAATTAGCACATTGATGTAGTTTGGGTTCATAAAATCATTATCATACTGACCATGGTCATATCTTTGCATGGCATATCATCGCATGGGCATGGCATAGCATGAGTTAATTATAAATGCATGTATTTGCTTATTTGCATATCATCTCATGCATATAGGAAACGACGTTGAAGGCGAGCCAACTGGAGTTGCTGCTAAGGATCCAACTGTTGCTGCTGATCTTTCTTTTGCTTGTGCTAATTCTCAGTAAACCCAAGGCAAGCCCCGGTGTATTAACCCTATTATAGTTATTTTACATTTTATCACTATGGATGGTTAATGTACTATGCATTAGGTTTTTAGGAGTTGACTGGAAACTTAGATTGCATGTTAGGAATTATTTCCCTGGGTTAAGTATTTTTGGTAGAAGTAACTCGATGTAGAGTTAGACTACGAGTGAATGAGAAACTTCACTCGCGAGCTTTAGGTGGTTACTATGGACATTAGAAGATGGCATGAAAGGACAAGGTTGGTTTAACTTATCGCTTAAAGGATGAATGTGAGACCGGATAGGAAAGGGTTGGTTGGCAATAGGAGAGGAGTCCTGTGTGCGGTAGCCCTGTCTGTGTCGGTTAAGGACCGATCGAGTGTGGCCCTGTGGAGCAAGTTTGAATAGTACCAGTTACATACTGAATATATGAAACCTAGGAAACCGATGTAGCACAATGCCATAGTGGTTGGATGAACCATACCTCTCCTTGGTTTGGAGTTGAGAGAGACTTGGGGCTAGCCATGGATAGACATTAGGAGCTATTGCATGGGGACCATGCTCTTGGGAGACGTAGGCTGATCGGACCGGCCCTATGGGTTGCATGAAAGGTTGTCACGTGCGGCTTCTGGGAAGCGCGTATGTGTCGTGTAATTCGGGTTTTCTCCAGCTGGATGTAAATCGATTATAATCGCTGCCCCTCACAGTAACGGGTACCGCTTGTTCACTGCGTCACATCGTAGTAAGGATGTGAATGATAAAGTGAATATAACTTGTTTGAGATATTTATTATACATTGCTTGGCAACCGTGTTTGATATAGTTTATAGCGCAAACTAAATTTACATTCTTATAACTTTACTTACCGATAAAATATGAAAGTAAGGATTCACCATTAGCGCTATGTTTTTGGCAAAAGAATCCATCTATGGGTCAGCCTTCTCATGCTTAAGAGTCGGTCGTAGATGGTCACTTTTGACGGGTAAGTTTTGCTGAGTAATTAGTACTCACGGTTTGTTGTTTCTCTTTTTTTTGTGTCTAGACATTTTTGCAGGTTAGTGTGACTACTGCGGCAAGGTGGTGTGGGAAGGTGAACCCCCTGCGGACTGGTCTATTGACTTGGTTCCCTCTTCACCTACCTTAGGCAGCGAGGACTGAAGCATGTCTTAGGGCGAGACATGTCTGAAGTGTAGGAAACCGTCAAGTGTATCATCGTGGTGTATTCGCTTTCACTCTGTTTGAAACTTGAACCTTATTGTAATACTTTAAATCGGTTTCCTATATTTTATCTTATCACTCGTGTTGTAATATTTGGGTGTTAACCCGATATGATCCTGCTGGCGAGCCGCCTGTGATTTTGGGGCAGTTCTGCCACGAACAAGTTATTGTCCACTACTCAAGAGGGTTGACAGAACCTGGAACTCTGTTCAAGAGGTTTGACAGAGCCTGAAACTGTCTTCAAGAGGTTTGACAGAGCCTGAAACTCTGTTCAACAGGGTTGATAGAGCCTGAAACTCTCTTCAAGATGTTGGAGCAAAGAAGACTAGAAGTAGAACAACACCATATGAGTCTAATTTGTAATGATTTATGTTTTTATATTGTCTTATGAACCATATTAAATTGAGCATTGATCAATGTTTAGTCTCATAGTTTAAAATGTCTTATACCTGTGTTCATCGAAGATTTTGGGGTATGTTAATTGGTACTGTCACTACTGTAATGTCGCTCAAAGATGACGTCATCATACTTGACCGACACTATTGCAGATTATAATGTCGGTTTTTGTTTATGTGATACTTAATCGATACTATTACGTGATGTAATAACAAAAAATCAACACTTGAAATTGTAACAGTGTCGTCAGTTGACGTTACCTAATCGACATTATTGAGTTTTTCAGCAATGTCATTTTTCGGTGATATCATCGTTACCTATAGTATTGCTGATAGTAATGTCGGTTTTCGCTGACATCATACTTGACTGATGCTATTACATGACGTAATAACAAAAAATGGCTACTTGAAATTATAACAGCGTCGTCAGCTTACGTCACTTAACAGACGCTGTTGAGTTTTTAAGCAATGTTGTTTTCCGGTGACATCATCGTTAGCGACACTATTGCACATTGTAATGTCTGTTTCCGCTGACATCATACTTGACCGACACTATTACATTACATAACTTTAGTCCGACCTGCAAGTGTCGACCAATTTATAAGCTCTAGTTTCTCTCGTTATTCGAGTAAGCATGTTAACTGTATGTCCAGATTGGACATTGCAGTGGACGTGGAATGTCCAATCTGTTCATATTATTGTACGTTTTTCTTTTTTCATTATAGAATTATATATTAGAACGGAGGGAACATTAGTATTTTTGAACGGAGGGAAAAATATGCCTTAATATCACAAAACAACAAGACACATAGTAAGGCCACTAGTACCATTTATAATATTTAATAATTGGATTACAAGTGATGAATATTATAAAAAATATTAGCCTTAATATCACAAAACATCTTTAATTACTTTGCTTGAACTAACTTCCCCTCGCTATCATTGCACATATAGGGAACAAGTGATGAATAACTGAGTCTTGCTTCAAAGGTATTTCTCATTTTTGTATTCACAAAAAAGGGCACCTCATCATACTGGTTGTATTCTTCATTATCTATGATATTATCAACCCTGATGATCCTTTGTTTTCTAGAGATAACAATGTGCTTCTTCTCGTGTTCGAGCTCGAGAACATAAAACACTTGTGCGACATGTTGTGGGAGTATCCATGGATCATTTTTGTGACCTTTGTTGTTTAAGGACAGAAGGGTGAAGCGCATTTCATCCACTCTACACTTTGTGGGTGCTTGACCCATTGGCACTTAAATATAGGGATCTGTAAAGTTGTTCTACAGTTGAGTTCTCAAATTTTATCAATATATCCATAATATGTATTCTTGTTCCCCTCACGGCATCTACCCTCATACCACTGTTTTGGTGCTGGCTCTTGTTGTCCTTTGCTTTAGTATAAAATATGAACCCATTGATATCATATGCTTGTCATGATGTAACTAACATTAAAAGACCATGTATCACGCCCCAAAAATTTGCCCAAATTTAAAAATGTGAAATTTAAAATTTTTCTGACAAACACCCTGACAATTTATCTTTCTCCTTCTCATCTTCTCTCTTCTTTACTATTTCAAAAGGCAAAATCTTCACTAAATTAAAACTTGGCTAATTTGGAAATTGGAAAATATTAAAATTTGGAAGTGCGACAAATGATTGCCTTTCTATTCTATTTTTCTTTGTTGTTTGTTTTCTCGTGTTCCATCCATGATCGAAATTCATTCAATCCCTTGAATTCCAAACCTGTCCACTCCAGTTGAATCCTATTTGACCTCCTCCAAATTAATTACTCCTTTTAAACAGCTGCTTGCTCTCCAAATTTTTATAGAGTAAAATTTATTTCGAATTTGAGCTGATCTCAAAACGAAAGTTGTTCACCACGAAAATTTCTCTAACTCTGCAAAATTTCAAATTCATCGGAGCTCGGAAAGTTAATCTTTTAGGCAAAAACAGAGAGCTGCCGCAGAAATTCAAGGAAAATCAGAAAATAGAAAGGCCGCGAACCCCACCTGTCTGCGCCTTCTCCTTCCTCCCCGCGCGCGCCTCCCAGCCACAGCACACCACGAGCCCAGCCACCCGCAGCACATGCATTGGTCACCGCTCGCCCGGTCGCCGCGTGCGCGTACATGCGCCAACTGCTCTGACGATCACGCTGTCGCATTGAAGCACCGAGCTCACAGTGCACGGCCGCTGCGCTCTGCCTCCCTGTCACCAGCCGCCACCATTGACCACACGGCACCCTCGACCTCATGAAGCAGCTCGCCCTTCCGGCCCCGCCTGCACTACCACAAGGCCACCCCCCCCCCCCCCTTTTGTACTACAGCCGGCCTCCACCATCGCTGAATCGAGCCCCAATTCCGGTTTTCCCCACCGCACGCCATTGCTCACCGTTGAGGGCCTCCGCCGCAATTCACCCCCTCCAGTGAACCTCTCTCCTTCCTGGAAGCCCTGAGCTCCCATCACGACCTCCTTTACCTCTCAAGGTCACCAATTTTGGTGAAGCGTCGCCGAGATTGAGCTCGGCCGTGGGCCGGTATGGCGCGCCGCCCTCCTCTCCATCGACGGCGTGCTGCCCCGCCTCCCTGACCCCTTTGCGCCTGCAGTGAAGCTCGCCGTGGCACCCTCTCCCTCCTGCACCTGAACTCCGAGGGACTTCGGCCGTCCTGCCTCCAGGACACCGCCGGTATCCACGGCTAGACCCGTGGACCGGCTCCTGGCCGTTGTCCACAGGGACGTGGATAAGGTCCACGGACCTCCTGTTGGGGAATGAAACAAACTTCACGGTGAAAAGGCTCTTTTGCAGAAAACACCCTCAAATTCTTCCAGATGAATAATACTAACCCAAGTACATTGCAGGATGACACTGGACCTCTCTAATACTACCTCTGTCCCTAAATATAAGCATTTCTGGATTTAGTCAAAGTCAAACTTCTTTAACTTTGACCATTAATAATATAAAATTAATAATGTTTTATCATATATAAATTATATTACTAGATTCTTTATAAAACATACTTTCATAATATGTAATTTTTTATATAAAAAATTATTTAAATTTATAGATATTATTAGTCAAAGTTGATAAAGTTTGACTTTAACCGAACCCAAAAATGCTTATATGTAGGGACGGAGGGAGTAGGTAGTAGTAGGATATAAGCCCCTCGCGACTGCTGGTAATTATGCACCCATGCTAATATGCTGGCTATTACGGTTTGGGCACAGATTAGTCTCTAATGACTTTCCTATTGTTTACAATAGGTCCCTCTGTGAAACATGCACATCTTTCGGCTGTGACTCCAATCCGGAGGATTCCTGCACTCACGGTTTAATAGCAAGGTGAGCTACTCCCTATCATCACTGAATTTCAAATCCACCATGATTCCCAATATTGTCTCAAAACAAATTAACATCTCGACAGATACCATAAACCATCCAAACTTCAGCTAATCCCCTTTAATTCTGGTTTTCATTAATAAGAAGATTTATTGGAGTTTTTGTCGATTCTGAAGTTTTATTGGTTTTATTGCAAGTTCTTGGTTGTGATTTGTGCATGTGCAGATTCACAGTAGTTAGTGTGCACCTCACATTAACATGACTTTGTTATTTAATATGCATAGAGCATGGCAACCTGTTAGGCTAGTAGTATAGGTGTGGATGTAAAACTTAGTGATTTATAATTGACCATTAGGCAGCACCACATGTTATAAATAAAGTAAAATATTAAATGGCGTACACACACGCGCACACGCACTCTTGCCGGTCCACCTATCAGTCACCGGCAGAAGAGGAGAAGCCAGTGCCTCACCTAGCCGGGGACACGCACCGGACAGCATGTCAGTGAGGCTTGTCCTCCACTTCATGCCGCGCCTGTCCAGTGGCTGTGGACACAGGCCGGACAGCGTGTCCACGGGACTCTTTCCCTGCGACCCGCCCCAGCGTGTCTAGTGGCCGTGGACACGGGACGGGACGCTTGTCCGCGAGGGTAGCGTTGACACTCAAAGAGTGCACTCCGGGAAATCGTCACCGAAGACTCCAACACATTGCCGAAGCATCCGGCAAGCCGTCTCTGGAACCAGGACGTCTCAGGCACCTTGTTGCCTAGCCCTGCACCTCAATATTAATGCACGGACCGTGGTGCACTAGTTAGTACTCATACCATTTGTTAGCCATGGTAGTTTAATTATGTAAATTAAACTAGGTAATTAATCATCAAGGACTCAAGATGAGCGTTTGCACGTGTCTTGAAGCCTGGACACGGTAGTCGGCACGTGTCTTTGACACGGTCACCCGCTGACCGTTTGCACGTGTCTTGAAGCTTGGACATGGTAGTCGGCATGTGTCCTGGACACTGGTCACCTGCTGGCCGTTTGTACGTGTCTTGAAGTCTTGGACACGTTAGTCAGCACGTGTCCTGGACAATGGTCATCTTTGACTGTTTGCAAGTAACCTGAGGCTTGGACACGGTGCCAGCCACATGTCCATGAACTCGGACATGGTCACACTTCTGTGACCCCGAACTGGGTCACCACAGGACCCGGAGTGTGTGTCCATGAACTTGGACACGGTCGCGCTTCCGTGACCCTAAGTCGGGTCACTACGGGACCTAGAGCACGTGTCCGCGAGCATGGATACAGTCACGACCACGTATCCTCGAACCAAGCCGTCACCATATCCTGGACACGGGTCGGACCACTCGGACACGGTGTCCGCCGCGTGATCCATGAAGTGGTCACTAGCTACATGTTTAGAACCCGAACTGGGACTCAGACACGGCCACAGCCGTGAGGCCTAGAGCTGGGTCACTGCCGGACTTCGCGCACGTGTCCTGAAGCCTGGGCACGGTGCCGGCTGCGTGACCCGCAGCACGGTCACAGCTTGCCCGATAGTTCCTGACACAGAGCGCGGACACGGACGAACCTGTGTGAGCATGACCTGCTTCTGTTGATGATGCAACCTGCTAGGTACGGTAATTAATTGTAGGGATAGAAATTTGAAGTTAGGAAGCAGCAGCATGTTAGAAAGTAGAATAATTAATCTCTGGTCGCTTTAGTTTTCTTATGTCTTATAATTAAATAAACATTAACTGGAACTCGCATGCACCTCACCTTGCGTACTGTAAGTCAGTACCTATCACTTAGCTTCAGTAGCATGATTTTAAACATAAAGATTCGATCGTTGATCACTAAACCCTCACCTGTCACTAGGGAAGCAACTGCATATTAGAAAACTTAGTAATTAACTTCTAGGTCACTGTAGGTTTCCTCCATATTGGAAACTATTTAATTATTAAATGGAACACATACACATCTCAACCTGCATTAGCATGCACCACTACCTCTGCTCACTGTTTTCCACTGGAATCCATTTGGTTCTTACTCGGTGTTTGCTCGCATTTTATTGGTTCTTTTCGGGCTTATTTCTCTTGTGGTAGTTTTATTAGGCGTATTATATCGCGTAGATAACGTCGAGTTCAAGGAAGAATCAAGATTCAAGATTCAAGAGGAGCCAGAAGGGCCGAGTGAGGAGAAGCTTGAAGTTCTGGACACCAAGTCAAAGTTGAAAATCTAAACTTTGGAAAAAGAGCCTGAAGAATCAAGCTCAGAAGATTAGGAAAATTGCAGGCAAGCTCTAACACCTTGATCATATTTAACCTATATTTTTGCTCCTGCTCCTATAGTGCCTATTTATACTTCTATGCATGATATTTTGATTTGGAACATTGTGTTAGTTATCATCCTAGTTAATATTAAATACTTTGAATACCCGTTGATGACACCACCTTGTTAACCATAGGATTTCTGTTGTTAAATACTTTTAACGAACGGAAAGCCGCCTTGATATTAGAATGCTTAGGATCCCCCTTGCGATTCATCGCCACACCATTCACTAAATATTTACAAAATGTGTTAAAATGAGTTTGGTGTTGTGAGTAAAATAAAATGGGATGGGATTAGTACAACATGAGCTAGGTGAAGATGGGTGATTCTGGTTGTGGGGCGGGTCTCACAAAGGTGTAGAGCTATGTAAAGGTGCTTCGGTCCAGTCCACTTGCCGTGGATGAGTACACTGCCCCTGCCATATAAAGACAGGTTCATTAGCACTCAACTTAGTGATTACGTGCAACCACATAACCTGTCATGGGCGAGACTTACCCCTGCTGCTTAGGTTATCCACATTGAGCCACGAGGAGGTCAGTAGGACACAAGGGGCCATGACAAGGACACGAGATACTCGTTGTCCGGCTTTCGACAAAGTAATAGCCTGCGTCATGGGACCGTATGCTCACAGATATAGCCCTGGTCTATGTGAACCCGGTATAGAAGGGAACCATGAGAAGATGTGGATGCGTATTTCCCACGGTCTGGCTCCAGGAATGTACACCGTCGCGTCATCGGAACTACGTGAACCCGACGGATAGCCCTTGGATGCGTCTTGGGTGGAATATGTGAAAACCAAAGTGGATGCTGGAGTAAACGTTTTGTGACTCTGTCACGCAAGAGGAGCATAGCCTGTGAGTACAGTTTACAACCTCTGTAGAGTGTAAAAATCTTTGCAGAATAGCCGTTGTCACGGCACTGACACGCTAATGTTTGGGTACATAATGATTAGTCTCTCTATGATATTTCTTGATGTGTGAGTGGGTGTTGCTACCCGTGTTTTGGAAAGTGTAGGCTGTGTGCCTGGGTTGTTATGGCTTTGTGCTGGAAGGCCTAACTAAAATATGGCACCTGACGTGATTGATGAACATCTTCCCCAAGACCAACCTACTAAAATATAGACAAAAAATATTTTACCTCCCCTTTTGCAAAGCTTCTGTAGTGAACCTTGCATAAAACTGGTTTTGAGCAAAAACAAACCCGGTAGCCTTCTTCTTGCTATTACTGAATATGCATTTATATATTTACCCATGCTTAGTGTTAGGGCTTGCTGAGTACTTTATATATTCACCCATTTGCATTTGTGGTGTTTAGACAGAGAAGATTGCGTAGAAGATGATGACGTGCTGGGTTTTCTTCTACTCCCCAAGTCTGCTTGTGGATTTGAGCCTTCGATTTCCGCTGCTTGCTTTGCCTTTAGCTGGCCTACCGGTCTTGGATGGGAGATCCCCACCGTGTCCTTGCTAAAGGTTGTAGCTCAGATATGCTATGTAAATTCAAAGTATGCTTTTGATATACATTCTATTGTGTATTATGCGTTTCAGCTACTGATCTAGGGACTGATACGTGTTGTTCAGTGCATCTCAGAAATGGGGTGTGACACCATGGGCCAATAAACACATAATTTTTTCATCTTTTGTTTTACCAATTGGGAGGTTTTGGTTCCTCAACCATGATGTGAAACATCTTTTGTGCTCTTTCATGATCCAATCCTCTGTGTTATGTTTATTTTTTTCACAAAGCTATTGCAATTGTTGTTGGATGTATGGCGTTGCAATATGTAACTAATGAAGAATGCTAAAATGTGCATCTCAAACTCTTACAAAACTCTAATTGTTGAATGTTTTCCTTCCTTTTGTTCCTTTCCCTAGGAGCCTCCCCTCGTGCCGTGACACCGGCACACCTATTGGTTTTTGATTTTTCATGTAATCGTTGTAACACTCAAGAATCTCCTCAGTTGTGTAACCCTCTATCATGGAAAACTAAGGGTGAGCACGATTGTCTATATAACGTTCATACAGATACATCTGATATAGATAAACAGGGCTGAGGACAGAAAATTTGATCTACTAGAATCATATAGTGCTCCGTCATATAAAAAAATAGGGGAAGCACATCTCCAGTTGGCACATAGTCTCCCTCATCTGTTTACGTGTCTTCTCCAACTCAACAATGTCAATTACCTTTTTGGATATAGCATTAAAGAAGTGGCACATCATATGATGGCCATCTTTATGTATGGTTGTTTGACAATCCTAATTGCAATAGCGAGGAATAGAGTGAGCATGGTATGACAGTCATGTGTTGTACCCACTCATCTTCAGCTCAGACATTGAGACGAGATTCTTTATGTTCAATGAGAAACCTGTGGGGACTCTAACACCACATAGACACTTGCATATTGACTTTTCTCCTCAAGTGTGAGGGTAAAGCTAGCCGATGGAAGTTTTGGCCTTATTCCCATTTTTTCTAGGTCCTACCTACTCTAAGTCCATCCTTTGTCTTGCCTGAGATATCCAATAAGGTACCAATCATGCTTTCAAAAACACCCTTTGCAACATGCATAGTATCTATGGCATGGCCAATCTCCAACTCTTTCCAATATGATAAATATCGTTTTTTTTAAACAAAACGTCTCTTGGAGCCTTATCATTTTTCTTCATTTTTTCCTTTCACTATCTTGCCGAAGATGGTATGAATCTTTCTGACTAATTCAAACACAAATTTACCATCACAATTGATCGATGCCATATCATTCTCCTGTGTACCATCAAATTGATCCTTCATTGCACGATACTTGTGCTTTTTTGGTAAGAATCGTCGGTGCCGCATGTACAACAACTTACATGAGAAAGGAAGGTACAATGATGATGTTTGGTCCAGACAAACTACACATCTTGTCTTCCCTTTGACCTGTCTAGTTAGTGTCAAGCGTGCAGGATTGTTATTGATGGTAACAAAAATCATGGCATTCAGTGTGAAGTCTCTTGTTTGTAAGCATCCCAAACACGGACCCCATCTTCCCATAATTTTTTCATATCCTCCATTAAATGTTCTAAAAAACATCTATATCAATGCCAGCTTATTTAGGACAAAAATAAGGACAGCTAACATAAGATACTTCCTCTTGTGATACAGCCATGAAGGTATGTTGTATAGGCTTAGAATCACTGGCCAAGTACTATGTGGGTTTGTCATCTCATCAAAGGGATTCATTACGTCAGTACTTAACCCTAGCCTTAAGTTTCTTGGATCTTTGGCAAATTCAGGATGGTTAACATCAATGGTTTTCCATTGTTGAGCATTCGCCTGGCGCAGAAGCTTCCTGTCTTTTTTGCGCCCATCAGAGGCTGCATGCCAGATCATGAGTTCAACATGTCTAGAGTTGGAGAATAGGTGATTCAATCGATCTATTACTGGCAGGTACCACATGACAAGTGCTGGAATTTTTCTTTCATCGACCTCTTGGTCATCCAGACCGCTACCAATGCTTTTCTTCATCTTTCTTCCTTTCTTTCCTTTTTGCCTATCCATAGAACCTGAATTGTCAATTTAATCATTCCTTTTGTACCGACTGGCATTGCACATTTGACACCTCACTTCGTTTGCGTACTTTTTGCGGTACAATATGTAGTGGTTCGGACAAGCGTGTATTTTTTGTATACCCAGTGTCAATGGTGACAATAATTTCTTTGCAAGGTATGTGCTAGTTGGCAAATTGTTCAGTTTCGATAATAACTTGGCTAAGAGCTCTACCAATTGATTGAAGCTGGTGTCTGACCACCCAATCTTGTCCTTTAGTGTGAGAAGATCAAGCATCGCCTACAATATCATGCTTTCCTTGTCACATCATTTTGATTCATCATATAGAAGGTCTTTTGAAGCCTTCTCCTAAATCTGTAACTTATCTAAGCCTCTTGTTTTGTTCTCCAGTATTTTCCTCGCGCCCATTGTGGTGCAACAGTTCCATGGCATTGAAGCCTTCACAATCATGACTTTCATGAATTACGTCAGAATCATCGTTGTTTCTTTCTTCCCTCTATTTTGTGTTGTTTCCTTCTACCTTGCCTCTTCGATGTTGCCTTCACCTCTTACCCTCTCTTTGTTGTATCCAATCCTATCTTCTTGTTCTCCATTGCTTGATGTATTCACTTGTGTCTTTCCATGTTCGGTCCATATGGAGTAGTTCTCAATGAAACTATTTTCCAACAAGTGCTCACCGATTGTTTTGGGTTTGTTAAACATTACAGCATTCTTGCACTTCTTACATGGACCCCATAATCTATTTGTTTTCATATGTACATTTCTGGTCTTAGCGGCTTCGATAAATACAGTGATATTTTTGAAATATAGAAATAGATTTCCGCCAATGCCATTGTACATCCAAGATCTGTCTTCCATCTTCACAAATCACTAATAGAAAAAGAAATAATGAGAAAAAATTATAATATGGAGGATATAAAACTAGATATACAATTAATTTTTACTCTCCCCCTGCCCCCACCCCCACCATAGTGTAGGTCTTATTATACAGGTAAACGAGATCTAACTATGTAGTAATATTTTAGACAAATAAATATAAAGCAAAGATGTCAACAAAATTAGTTGGGATCTACAAAATCCCGCCCTAAATCTAAGCTAATATTCTCCTGTATAATGCTAGGTTTACTTGAAAAACATGAAAACGAGATCTCACCCTGAACCTGCAGTAAAACCGCATCATAAGACCATACAACTTCCAAATATGACATGGATTTACCTCCTGGAGCAATATCCTTTGATTAAAAATGGAATCAAATCCTTCTCCCCCTTGAATTCCAAATTTCTTGGCAGCTGTGCAGACACACTGTCCGAGGCACAATCGAACAGAGTGCCTTGTCGGGAGGAAGGGGATGAGTATTTATACACGAACTATCAGTGTCGGGCACATTGAGATCATCATAAACAATACAATACATGCGATAGCAGTGTCATCTGACCTATGGCACCAAAAACCGATACTGTTACAAAATGCTAGTTCCAGTTATGCTTGACGTCAGCACAATCGACACTGATAATGAACGACACTGGTATGTTCATTATCAGTGTCGGTTTTCGTTAGATCACGTTTGTATGACACTATTGTGTTTCTTTGCGGTGTCGGCTGTGGATGAAGTAAACAAAGACTGACACTGGGGTCGTGTTCTATAGTATCGGTTGCAAGTGACGTCTTCTAGGACCGACACTATTGAGTAATGCCAGCAATTAGTGTCATTTTGTAAGATGATGTCACTTGCATCCGACACTATTACTGTCGCAACAGTGTCGGGTCGTAATGTTGGGCGGCCATTGCGGCTGGTTAGTGTTGGCTGTTAGGTTGGGCCGACATTGTTATAATTTTTTGGGTGACACCATAGTTTCATTTTGTAGCAGTGCCTCTAATCTCAACTGTGATGCAAGAGTTTCATCAATACTAATCTGAGAAGTGTTGTATGTATCTAAAGGAGTGACATCCTCATCATCCTCCTCTTTTTGTTTTGGAGTCGTCCTCGACACAAATTCATTGTCAGGACCTTGACTTTGCCATGCTCTGCAATATGCATGAAAAGGTTAAGGCCATAGGGGTATTTGAATGCAATCACTTGGTGGCTCAAAGATCCTCATAATCTCATCATTCTCCCTTTCTTGATGGCAAACCGTCCTCGGCTTGCTCCCTCGGTTAGCATGATTTGGTAAACTTGCTTCGAGAATCAACTCAATTTTGTGCTCACTCGCTCAAATGGCTAAAAGTCTTGGAGGTATTTCTTCAGAAATAGTATCATAATACTTCTGCAAATGGTTAGTAGCAGGAGCGGGCAAATAGCTAGAAAGATCACAACAAGCAAACAAAGCATGTTGCACCCAAAATCATCACATGAATCATAAAAATCAAGAAGTTCAATTTTTTGCTAAAATTTATTTTCAAAATAATCTGCATGATTAGCATCATCATTATCATTCTTATGTGAAGGCATAAATTGTGTTGCCTTAGAAAAACTAGATACACATAACATGACATGATTTTTTGTATTTCCATCATCTAGTTTGTTATTTATTTTTAACGAACAGAGGCAATTTAGTTTGGGGAAGCGTCACTCTCTCTACATAACTTATATCACAAAGAGCACCATACTCAATATAACCCAAAGTTTTTGAAGAAGATAGTAATTTTAGTTCATCATTTTCACATGAAATGGGAGTCAAATGTTTAATTTCAGCACTAGTAGATGGATAAAAATAAGAATTATCAAGTTCATTCACTTTTCGTTGAATAGGAATAATACAAATATCAGCACACAACTCCGCAATATCACGAGAATAAGTGGACAAATCAAACATT
>BCLG01002647.1:53809-67649 GCA_001602295.1 Zoysia matrella
CGAAATTTTTTAGTCATATATAAACATTGCGACTAAGTTGAAGCACTATCAACCAATGCACTAGGAACATTCAAAAGCTTTCTCTTTTCACATATGGCGTTGTGCAAATATATTATCCATCTCTCTTTCCTAAGTAATATATTTAATTAATAGAATCTAAACCATCGTATAAAGGAAGAGATGAAGGAATATAATTACTCGTGAAAGGTGATGATGTAGTAATGGTCCAAACCTCATGCATCTTTTGATAACGAGCATCATCTCTCTGAGGTGGATTAATTCTATCAAGGTTTGCCAACATATTGTCCACATATTATTTTTGCTTATTAAAAGTTGCATCGAGATTATCAAAGACTCTTTGCAAAGTACTACTCAACTTGTATTCATATCCTTTTTCTCCTGTCATGGTTAGAAAAATAGCACATAGATAGCACAAAATATTATTTCTACAACTACAATAAGATGGTGGTGAAAATTCCGCAAAAGAAAATGCTTTACCGAGCTCTTGCAAGGTCCTTACAAAATCAAAGCAAAGGATGGTGCAACCAGTAGCAGAAAAAATCTAGAATCAGTGGTGTAGCAATTGCAATGTCAAATACAGTGCTGACTAGAGGTGAATATGTGGAATTTGGAGGGCTAAAAATTTATTAGTGGAACATAAATTTGTTATAGATAGCAATATTGAATAAGTGTTCTAAGTATTATATTCTAGTTACTGACCCAATCTTATAAAAAATACAGATGTCATAAGAATATGAATGAACATATCAAAGGGCAACATCAACACAAACGATAAAACTCTAGAGATCTACCAATTGTTCAGCACTTAAAAAATCAACAAAGGTTAATTTCTGGCTTCTTGATGTTTACAATTTTTTATTTTTCTTTTATTTTTCTAATATTTTTTCTCTGAACCATAAGCACATACTGGAATTTACCATTTCCCCTGAGAACTTTTTGTTTTCCCTAGTGTTTTTGTTTAAACTCTAGGAAAAGATAGTTCCATGCAATAAAAATAACAACCATAGGGAACGACTCGCTTTCCCTACGACTATTTCGGATTCCCAGCGAAATAAAGGTGGCACCGGGACCTTTCAAAATTTCCTCTCTCTCGTATCTCTCTCCCGGTTCTGTTAACTCATCCGTCACTCATCCCCATTCGCCAACTCCTCTCTCTCTCTCAACGCAAGGGTGGGGCACGCCTTGTGTAGCTTGCATCAGCAGCCAGCCCTGTGCGGCATCAGCATGTGGCTCTGTGCGGCATTAGCTAACGGCGTGCAGAGCTTCGAGGCTACAATCAACAGATTCCACGATTGTGTTGGCTTCACGGCCGGATTGAAAGGACAAGGTGTCTGCGACGGCGTCACAGCCGGATCGATGGGGTGTGCGCTGCAACGGCATCGGGACGAAATCGACATGCGCAGCGGCGGCGTCAGCTTTTTGTGGCCGGATCGATAGGACGCGATGGCTGTGAAGGCTTCGCGGCCGGATCGATAAGGCATGGTGCTGCAACGGCTTCGGGGACGGAATCAACATGCATGGTGGCTGTGTCGGCTTTTGGTGGCCGGATCGACAGGACGCGACAGCTGTGACGGCTTCGCGGTAGGAATTGACAGGGCGCGGCGATGGCAATCCCCTGCGGCGGTGTGGCTGTAGCTCTAGCGGGCGACGATGAGCGGCGGCGCAGCGGGCCTCGATGCGCGGCGACGGGCTACAATGGGTGTCCGATGGCAGGCACTGGCAGCCAGGAGGCGGGCGGTGGGTAACGGTGGGTGTTCGACGGTAGGTTGACAGCAAGGTGACGATAGGACGCGACGTTGGGTTGCAGGCCCTGCTCTTTTTTTAACCTGACAGGCGTAGTTTCCCTAGGAGCTGATTTCATGGGGAAAGGAGATTTTCCTATGGTTTTTACGGTATATTTTTAGGCCACTGCTTCTTTTCCATCAACATTTTTCTTAGGAACTATTCCCTAGGGTATTTCGTTGAAAAATTCTTTTCTTACTGTTTTCAGTTTTTTGCCTAGGATTTCGGTTCCTAGGAAAACCGGTTGATTCTAGTAGTGAAAGATGGTACACAACCAAGTTTTAGATCAATATGATGAAGGATGTGACTAGAAGAAAAACTTAAATTTCTATTAAATTTGTTCTAAAACTTCGGAGCGCGAAAACAGAAACTTCTGTTCTGAAATAATTGAATCTAGGTTCGTCAGAGGTTGGGAAAGTTTATCTAGATATCTGAAAAGTACTTATATGTCTAATTTGGAGTTTAGTAACAAAAGTTATGACTATTTTAATGATGGATCTCCGTATCAGATTTTTTTGAAAGGCTTAAAACAGATTCAAATTCCAAATTGCGTGCGAAATTTTTAGATAATTTTATGATGAAAGCTTATGGATATGTAATTTGGATGCTAGTGATTTGTTAGTGGTTGAAACAAAGGATGGGTAGGTGGAAAAATTTTTTATGCAATATAACAAATGTCACACGATAACATATGTGAACATGGTAACAGATAAACGATGAAGAAAAACACCTAGATGCAAAAAGATTTTAAAATCCAGCAACCAAAACACAAACTAAAGACACAAATTCAACACTACAGACTCTAAAATAAAATTGTGTAAAGGCTAAACACGGCTTGAACAGGGGAACACCTAACGATCTACTTTTTTTTGTGTTACAGCTTTTTTGTGGACGATATGATGAACGCAAATTTGACAACAATAGATATGAACCTGACGATATATCTGATGCTCTGAACTGACCATACAAAACCTCGGTGACAAACTCGAACTCTTAAGACTCAGTTAGTCGCTTTCTACCTGCACTAATTTGAAGTTAGAATACCTGCAGAAAAGGATCACACAACACAGGCAGGTAAATACAACAAGAAAACTTTACGTCCCGTATCATTGCCATACGGGGTGTCGTCAAGTAGGCCACGTCTTGAGAGACGTGACCATGATTCGCATCACACGGCAAGAGGTTCACACTTATCATTAGGTGGCAAATGGCCGCACTCCCCATTAGGTGGCAAATGTTTCATATGTTCTGAAGAACATATTCACTTCTCGTACTGATCCTGTACGGGACACTCCATACCGAACCTCGTATGGATGAGCCCTCGAATTTTACCGCATTCGAGAGCGTACCTTACCTTTTTACCTGAGTGTAGAAAGGTCGTTACAAGAAAATTAAACAACAAAAAGTAAAGTGCATGAATGAAGAGTTAGCATTGCTACCTAAGAACTAAACTAATATAGTCCTTATATAGGCAGACTAACGTCGTTTAATTTTCAAAAATAACTCGTTTTTAGTTGTACTAACCCCGATCTAGCTCTAATACCACTCTTGCAGAACCACCCCAAAAATCACAGGCGGCTCACCAATAGGATCGATCTCGGGTGATGTTAGACAACAATACCCAAATAGTACAACACGAGCGGAATAAAATATATTACAAGAAACTGATTTAAGGTCTTACAATAAGTTCAAGTAATTATATGGATGGAGATTAAAACAGAGTTTTTAAAACAACGCGAAAGTAATACACACATGACGGTTTTCTTATTAAGAGACATGTCTCACCCTAAGACATGCTTCAATCTTCGCGGTCAAAGTTTTGCGAGGAGGGAACTGGTTGATTGGACTAGTTAGCAAGGAGTTCACCTTCCCACACTCGCTTGCCGTGACAGTCATAGCAGCTACCAAGAGGAAGAGCTACAGCAACAAAAAGGGAAGCAACAAACCGTGAGTACCAATTACTCAGCAAGACTTAACCATCTAAAATGGCCAACTACAGCTGACTCCAAAGTATGAGGGGCTGACTCACAGGGATGACCATTTGCATAAGACATAGCATTATCAGTGGATCCTTACTTTCATCTTTTAGCAGTAAGTTAAGTTCATGGAATGTAAATTTAATTTGCACTATAAACTACAACAGACATGGTTGCCAGGTAATTGCCAATAAACTGAGCAAACAATTTATATTATTATTATTATTCCACTTATTACTACGACGTGACGCAGTGAACAAGTGGTACTCGTTTCTGTAAGGGACAACGATTATAATGGATTTACACCAGTTGGAAAAACTCAAAATACACGACACTTACGCGCTTCTCGAAAGCAGCACGTGGCAACCTTTCACAACATTAGCATAGGATCAGCCCCGAGGCCTACCGCTCCCAAGCACATGGTCCTCTATGCGATCACAATGGCAGGTGCATCCATGGTTAGATCCAAGGCTTTTCACTATTTCCTCACTGCAAGAGAGGTATGGGGACATCCAATCACTACGGTATTGAGCTACCTCGGTTATTTGGGTCCCGTATCCCCCAGTGTATAATTGGTACTGTTCAAACTTGCTCAGCGGGACCACACTCAAATCGGTCCTTAACTGACACAGACAGAGCTACCACTATGAAGGCCTAGTCTTTCCAAATCCTCCAAATACAATATCCCCTTCTAGTCTCAGGTTTATTAATTTGTGGGATAAAATAAACCCTAAGTCTAATATGTTGAAAAACCTGTAGCCTGCGAGTTACTTTTCGTCCACTCGACTTCTACCGTGTATTAAACAGAGCCTAGCGCTACATCGAGTTACCTGTACCAATATACACTCCACAGGGGTAAATAGTACTATCATGGAGTCTAAGGTTCCAAACAATTCCTACCACTTAATGCGCCGTACATTAATAATATCATACACGGTGATAAAATAAGAACTTAAATGGGGTTAATGCACTGGGGCTTACCTTTGATTTGTTGTGAGTTAGCACACAGAAGAGGAAGATCTTTAGCGACGGACGTCTCCGGAGCAACTAGAGCAAGTTGGCTATCCGCATCTTTTCCTAAATGCATGGAATGATATGCGATGTGATCAGTTATGCACCTAATAAAATTTTAAGGTTTTAACTCGTCATTGCATGCGATGATAAGTTCACATGTGGTGATATGCTTGTGAATGCATATGACAAGGGTTTATATGCGAATCGTTCATGCGCAAATGAATTTATTAAATTAAAGCGCTAACTACATTTTTCCTAATAAAAAGAGTTTTCTATAGTATTCTATTTGGTCACAATAGGGAAACTATTTCTAAATATTGTTAACATGGTTTTTGAAGGCATAAATTACCAATTGAGTTTCTCATAATATTAATAAGGTCATAAATTATTTTCTGAACAAGTTTTACAATTTATTGTAAAGTTATGAAATTATAGTGAATTAATTTCTATTTAAGTGTAATAAATCATTTATGAATAATCTACAGGCCTAAATTCTAATTAATTGTAAGATGACAAAACTCAATCAGTAGAAGCTAAATATAAAATTTTAACATTTTAATTATGCATGAAAATGAAGATATGCACAAATGTATAATGCACATTATTTAATTAACAAAAATAATGCTAATGCAGAAAATGCACATTTGATGGCTCTAAAATATTCTACATGATGAGAGGATTCCAATGGTATATTATTTGTAATTTTTCGGGCTAGGAATCAGTCTCTATGATTTTTGCAAAATTTACTGACTTTTCTATGCAATTATAAAATGCTTCCCGAAAATATTCAAACTCAGCCCTTAGTAGGGCCACGTGGCGACCTTTGCGCTGGGCCACATGAGTGGCCACAGATCCCGGCCACAGATCCTGGCCACACGGGATCCCTCAGCTGGCCGAGTGGGCCAGCGCGGCCATGGTGCGGGTGGCCGGTCGTGGCAGCAGTGCTCGCGCCGGCGCGGGGTGCTGGGCACCACAAAGGGCGCCGCGGTGAGGGGAGCTCGTAGGAGAGGTCGGCAGGCAGCGTCGCTCACCAGAGAAGCTTGGTGACGAGCGGCGGCAATCGGCGAGCTTCGGCAGCGGGTTCTAGACGGCGTAGTCGACAAGGAACAAGGAGACCGACTTCTACAGCTTCGCTGCAACGAGGATAAGACCGGCATAGTGGTTGTCATCGCCGGAGAGGGCCGAGAAGGGCGAGTTTAACTGGCGACCAAGCTCAAAACCTCAAAATTCCTGGCCAAAGGTGCAATAATGTGACGATTAATTAGCCTCTAGAGGGTGCAGCGGGCACAAAAGGGTCCAGGCCTGGAGTAAACGGAAGGAATCCCACCTGAACCCGCCGGATTCGAAGGAGAGAGGTCCGGCTTCGCGTGGTGGTCTGATTTGGGGGAAAACCAAAATTCACTCGCGCCGGGAGGGAAAGGACGACGAGTGGCGATCACCTACAGCTCTGGGCCAGAGGAACGCACTAGCTCGCCGAGGATGAAAGGTTGGTGCGGCTCGGCCGGTGCTCCTCGACGGTGACCCAGAGAAATGGCCGGGGTTGGAGAAATGAGAGCGAGAGAGAGACGGCTGGCCGGGGAAGGGAGTACTACTTCGCGCAATAACTCAGCCAGGGACACGTCCCAGGGTCGTGGCGCGCATGCGCGAGGAGGGCACGGCCGGAGGGCACCTGGGCATGCGCGCTGGTGCTGCGCGTTTGGAGGAAGGAGGGAGAAAGGGGCACAGCCCGACTGACAGGCGGGGCCCCCAGGATTTTTCTTTTTCCCCGATTTCTCCTGATTTCCAGAACGGTGCTCTGATTTTAATCCCAAATGCACACTTTCCAGGCTCCAAAAATTGTGAAATTTGGTAGGGTGGTAAAAATTTTACAAAGGAACAACTTTTATTTTGGGGTCATCTTCGAAATCGACATAAATTAAATTCTATTGAATTGTAAATTCAGGCAATCTTTTAGAGTAAAATAATTTATTTGGCACCTTTAAACCTCAGATAAAATTTTAAGAAAGCTTCTAAAATGCAAGTTGTTGCAAGATCTTTCGAAAGAGAATTTTGTTTCACAACACTTCATTGAAAAAGATTTTGAACTCCTGTTTTGAAATTCAAACTTAAATTTGAAACTAGCTCAAAATTGGTTTTAAAATTCTTTTGAGCTCGGATTTCAGGATTTTGAACATGAACAATTTAGATTATCTGTTTTAACACACGAAGTGTTACAACACACTTGTCTTGAAATAACAATAGATTTAGAAAAGCCTGGATGTATTTAAGAGTGAAGGTGTAGTACAAACCTTGTGAGGTCCTCACTGCGGGCTGCCAACTGGAAAGTGCTCTCACATCCATACTTGAAGGAGATATACACACATACTCCAAGATTGGCATTCTCTCCGCTCCTCAAGCAAGCAACGCATAGCTGTCGATATAGCCAAACAAGTGTAGCAGATCCCCAGCTTTAACTATGTATGTCCTCCCATGGCTGGCTCAAAATCGGTAGAAACATCTAGGAGATGGTGTTGCCACTAGCAACTGGGAACATGTAACTACCTTGCAAGTGCCATAACCAATCTCTCGCTTGACGCTCAATGACAATATCAGGGAGGTCACCATGGGCAAAGCAACAAAGTGTTGTCGGAACCAATGGGAACTGACTCCGGATGTCTTCGAGTCTCTTGCATCTTGGAGCGACTCCGGGGGCCTCAATCCAATAAGATCCTCGGCTTGGTCGTGCCACCCCTGCGGTTGCACCCATCCACACACTGCTGCTTCGTCAATTGGTAGCCCAAGTATCATAGCGACACCCATCAAAGTGACTGTGAGCTCCCCACACGGCAAGTGGAACGTGTGGGTCTCCGGTCGCCATCGATCTACAAGTGCTGTCAATGCAGGGACGTCCATGGTAGGTAACCCCGCGGCAAAAAACCAGCTGGTCCTATGCACCGTGCGTACCGCTCATCCCACGGTAGCGGATTGTGTGTGCGGGCACAAAGAGGTCTTAGCACCTGCAACTTGAAGACAATCAAAAGTGAACAATGGTCACCATCTGTAAGAACTATAAAGAGTGATGACATTTGAAAAATGACTTACACGTCGATCATCAACCATAAGGTGGGCACGATGCTTCGTGTCGTAATTGATGTCAAGGAGCGAGAAGACCGGGTGGGGCGCCATGTGGCTGCAATACAAAATAGTTAGTGAATACGAAATAAAAAGAAAATTTGATAAACTTTATTGCAAGCAATGCATTTTAGTACCTACGAGGAACTATCCCCGCTGTGTTATTCCATCGGCTTTTACTCCGACATTTCGGTTTGTTCTTTGGACCTAACTTATGCCACTCCATTCGATGGCCCTCTTCATGGCATACAGAACAACGTTGGTGTATAGGCCTCGTTAAAATCAGCGCAACCAAAAGCATCAAGGCCATACCCTTTTTTCATATCATCCATTTATTTCATAGTTGTTTCTTCTTTCACCTACCCTTTTTGTTCTTACACAAGGCAACATCTGGAATGTAGTCGACACCAGTGTATTCCGGCCATCTAGTCCTACCAAGACATGGTCAAAGGTCCATTCCCATGTTTTGAGGCGTGCATATTTCGAGTAGAATGGACTCAAATTTGTACTACATTCACTATCCACATCTCTGACTCGACATGTTGTGATGATATGTGAGCATGGGATATGCAACAATTGAGGTGTCCTACATGTGCATGTAACATTGTCCCCCTATCTCCACCCTAAATACACAACCTCCAGATCTTTCACCGCCAATGTTTGCGTGACAAACAGATCTAACTTTGTACATGAATTATCTTGGTTGAAAAGATGAGCTATTTGGTTAGTTGAGATAAGCCCTTGATTATGTAAGTGATAACCAAGGGGCTCCCCATTTATCTACAGCTTCAATGCCTCGTCGTGCCTTCAACCACCGGTTCACAAAATAGAAATTGCACGTCTGGAAAGTGAATTCTATAATAGCGGAAACTGGCAATCCTGTGATCCCTTTTAGATCATTGTTGAACACTTCTGAGACATTTGTAGTCATTGAGCCATATAAAAATCCTCCATCATCAAAAGCTAGAGCCCATTTATGCTTTTTCTGGCATTTGTTGATCTAACCATTCCTTTGCACTGTCATTTAAAATATTACGGCACTCTTCTAACCGTTTGTTAAATTGTCTCTCCTCCATAGCCATGTAAATGATCTTAAGGGATTTGATAACCTCCTTGCTTTTTTGTCTTTTTCAAATATTCGCATCAAAGTGCCGGAAGCACCACCTATGCACCACTGGAGGGTATCCATGGAGTTCCTTAGATGCAGCATGTAGCAACCTTGATGCCTAATTGAAATCATTCATATCTACCTATTTGACCTTATCACATGGTGTCTTGTGTGTGTAACAAACCATGACCAGCTCGAGTTGTTCTCACTCTCCGTGATGGCAAATGCTAGAGGAATCAATTGGTCTTCCGCATCAATGCCAACGGCTACTGTAACAGTACAAAATTTTTAAATTAATCAAAGTGAAGTTATCTCGAAATTTTGTTCCGCTCTAGATTCAAATTTCTCCTTTTGATTTTCTGGCGCTGGAATAATTTTTGGTCCGCGGGCATTTATTGGGCCGAGATTAATTCGCAAAGCCTTTAATTAATTCTCAAACCTCTCTAATTAATCTCTCTATAAAACCCCCCTCCTTCTTATCCCTTCCCACCAACTCCTCTGTCTTCCCCTCATTTTTCCCCCTTCCCAAGTCAGAGCAGCAAAGGGGATCGGGTGTGCGCATCTGCCTGTCATCGCCGCGCTCTCCCGCGCGTCCTCGCGCACCGTCTCGATCCTCTGCGTCGGTTCCTGCATCCTCGAGCGGCCTCCGTCCGCGCGCCGTCTCTGGCTCGTGCGACCTCGCGTCGTTCCCGTCCCGCGTCGCCCCTCCATCTCTGTCCCACATCAACCACCCGTTGCCTCTTCGATCCGCGCGCCGCTCAGCTTCTTCGCCCGATCCACTGCGCTGCACCGTCCTGCCGCGTCGCGCCGTTCTTGACCGCCTCATCCTGCTTCGATCCAATCGCCCGTGTTGCCTGGACCGCGTCAACCGTCGATCGCTTCCTCGATCCGTGTCTCGCCCAGATCCGCAGCGCCAGCACCGATCCTCCGCGCCTCTTATGTGGTGAGCCCATCCAAATTCCTCTCGTGTTTTTCCTCTTCAGTAGATCGTTGAGTTAGGTTGTTCGTGAGGATAGTTAGATGGAAGAGCAGAGCGTCCCGCGTGTTCCTTTAGGCTAAGCGATCTGTAGTTAGTTTAGTATCTCGTAGTCTAAATCTTCAGGGATTTTTGGAGAACTCCGTTTGGTCTCCAAAGATTCTCAAAATTGTTTCGTTAAATTCATCTCGTCGAGAACGTCGTATAGAATTTTTCGGGGAACGTTTTGAGCACGTTTAGCCTAGTAATTTAAATTTAGATTTAATTATTCGAATTTAAATTATCGCGTAACTAGTCTCACCCTTGTTCTTGTTGTGTTTAGCTGGTGATCTCGAGGAGAAGTACCGTGAGCCTGCTTAGTTTGACGACCCGGATCCCGACTACAATTCTGAGCTACCAGGCAAGCCGCATTCCTTGATCACTTTTGTACCCAGCATTTTAAACTGCATATTTTGTTTGCAACCCTAATTTATTGTTCCACAAATATGAGCCCTAAGATTGCTTTAGAATCATTATTTTATTTTATGCTTAGCCATGCTTAGTTGCATTTATTTTTATCTCACACCTATCATTATAAAAATGAAATTTGTGTTAAATGATTTTGAACTGTGATTCAAATGTGTGAGTTTTGCAAATAACTATACATAACTATTTAGCGGGGCCAGGATGAGTATGAGGAGCTGGGGGACTTTTGGGAAGTCCCTGTGAGCGTACCTGTGGCGGGTACAACGGGAGGATTCGGGTTAGGATCTTTCCGTGAGACTTGTTGGTTGTTGGCGTTGAGGTTGGACAGAGTGCCTGCCCCCGACAATTAAGGACCGAGTTTTTCGAGGCTTGTACGCTCAGTTGTCAACCATGCAAACCACGTTACCCTATATCGGCAGTGGCTTGATCTTGAAGCTTGCCGAGACTGGTTGTCTACCTGTGGGTTGGCGGTGATGTGTTAGTGTGGTGTAGAGCTATGACTCCCCACATGAGATCGAGATACCCCACCTGATCAGTCGTAGGCTCTTCACAGCTCTAGGACCCAGTTGCGTAGGCACTTGAGATCCCTATCTTGGAGGACGGGTAACGCCAGTTAAAGCTTGTGGAGGGTCTTGTGTGTTTGTCGGGACTACGACGGTAGTTCCCATTGGCACTTCTCGTGGGTCCAAGTACATAAACTCTGCAGAGTTATAGTCAATGCGCATTGCCACGTCCTTTTTGGAAGGAGACCTCTGAGTTGTGCTCCTTGTTGAGTACTTTTGTTTTCTTCTCTCCTCTTCTATTTCAAAATGTTTTAGACTCTGGCCTTTGAGCTGTGGCCGGGTGTGGAGGTTACACCAGCATTTGAAATGAACCCCCGTTCGAGATAATGAAGATCCCTGCGGGGCAAAATAATAAAATTTGACAGTTTTAAAATAAATCTTTCTTGCATCTTTAAAATAAAATAAAATGTTTTAAACCTACATTTAGTACTTGAGCCAGTCTTTACCCTTGAAACCATTTGCATGCATACATCGTTGTTAGGTTGTACGCGGTTTGCTGAGTATTCGTACTCACGGCTTCCTAATTTGTTGTTTTCAGAGGATACCCACAGCTTCGACTTCGACTACATCTCTGACGGACCGTGAAGTCAGCTCCTATGCTCAAGCGTGCCTGTGTTGAGGAGATTCGCCACTGCTGTCATGATGATGCTTCTGCTGCTGCGTTTCTATGAATTTCTCGATAGTGATCGTTCTGCTCTGAGATGTTTTCGGCCTGCGTGCCGATGGACCCCTTTGGAGGATTACATTCTACTAAATTTGCATTGACTTGATATTTTCTATTCTCGTTTCTTGTTTAATGCTTCTGTTTTGGTTTCTTGATTGATGGCTTGTGATGTCGTTCTTACCAACCTCCTGTGATTGGCAAGGTCATGGAAGATCGAGACTTATCAAAAGGTAAGAAAAACCCGGTCGTTACAGCTACCATTAATGCCTCCTTCTATTTACCGATCAAAAAAGTGGCGTTGACACTAATCACTGGCCTACAGTTACTAAAAGCCTCTGCACACTGAGGAAAGCATCAAAACACACGGCGGAGCAAAGGTTTCATCATTCTCTAACCATCACTACCTAGCATTCTTTGGGTATCTATGAAATATTTTGTTCCAGGATTGTAATGAGCAATTGCATTAAGAATGCTCGGTACCGTATTATAAGACTCTTTCCAATCTCCCCAATATTTGGCCACGACGAATTGTTTTGTCTCCATGCCTTGCCATATTTCACACGATAACCAGTGAAACCGTGTATAGCCTCAATAAGAGATGCAACAGTGATGTTGTAGTCAGCCCATAACATTGGAGCAATTCGAAGTCCAAGGTACCTCACCGTGCATTACGAAACTTGCTTAATATGGGCTATACCGCATGTGTGAGGTTGTTTTACATTGGTTACTTTCCAACTTCCACCACGTTTCTTTTGTATATGGGCCCAAACACTCTAAGGACATATTGCATGCTGACACTTGATTGTGTACCTCTCTTTCTTGTTCTATGGTGCCGCACTGCATAGTCCTCAAACAAATATTTGAGATCTTTCAGAGTTTCAAAAGTCATACCCTTATTGATCAAAGGGTTTTAACTATCACTAGGTTGATCCCTTAACCAAAAGCCATTATCCGCTATAGCATCCTCCGTCCGACTAAGGTTGGCATGCATTGGTCCCTTAGGTAAACTAGTATTCATATCTTTCAATGCATGCAACTCCTCTTTACTATACATTTTATTCCAATTTATTTCAACATCACCACCAATGTTGTCATGTTGACCTGCTTGTGCGCCATCAAGACTACTGACATCCTCGTCTCCACAACCTACTTCATTGTCCAGAAAATCACCCCCTTCAACTTCAATTTCACTTTCAAACGATGACTCCTCTCACCCTTTGGAATATGTTTCTTATTGGAGTTCTCTTTCCTCCTCCTCAAAAGTATCCTCATTAAAATCATTATTAACAACCGTCCAATCATACACTTGTGACATTGATGGGTTCTCCTCATTCTGCTCCAAACAAGGTTCCGTTGCAGTCAATACCTCAATTGGCTCCTCTTCCAAACACACTTCTTTGCATGCTAATGGAATATGACCAACCTCTTCCTCCTCAACTATATCAACTATAACCTCAGCACATTTCACTTGAGCATCCTTCAAACATTTCTTATAAAGGTTCCAATCATCCTCTGAAGCTAATTTCACTAAAATGTATTGAGCTCTACCACCACTTCCTGCATCAAAGCGACAATGAAATGAAATGTAAATCGGTATTCAAACAACTATTCAGACTTCGTTGAGCTCCTTGTACGGCTTGTTGGAAAACCCGTTGTCGGAGCTGATTCATCGCTCTTTGTTTTTCAAAATAAAGGGTTTCATTTTTAGACTTTTCTAATTGTTCCAAACTAATAGAAGTAGCATTAATCAAATTTGCTTTTTCTCGTTCTATGTCAGAGTATCCATTCATCCGATACTCATCTGCCTCTAATTTTTAGACTTTCTGTAATCGAAGCCGAGCTTTTTCGAGTTGTTCAAGGGTCCTCTATTCAATTCTTCCGAATTTTGAATAGTACTTATGATCCTCTGTTTTTGATTATCTAATAAATCTTTTAATGAAAGTAGATTATCTTGCTATTAAGTTTACAACTTTTATGATCTCTTCCCGAACCAAACATGAATCTTTCGATTCATTTGGCTCTCACGCTCCTTTTTTTCTTTTTTGCTATGTATTCTGGTTATTTCCATATCTTTTTTTATGTAAAGAGCCTATCCTCTATCCTCTTTTCTCTTTGTATTTCAATATACCGAAACGTATATAAGACTAGATAAATATTAAG
>BCLG01002648.1:3222-42703 GCA_001602295.1 Zoysia matrella
AAATGGGCTGGCCAGGCATGGTTCTACCTATTGCGGGCTGTGCCGTGGGCTGGCTCCTGAGCCCATGGCACGGGGCGGCACGGCCGGTAGAGCTCGTCGTGCCTAGTGGGCCGTGCTTTATTAGGGCCATGCCACGGAGCGGGTCGAACCGTGCCGGGCTGGGCGGCCCGAATGCCCAGGTATAGTCTGATGCGAGTGAGGGGAGGAGGGCATCGAAGCGACAACACAGAGGGGGCTGCGGGTGTGCTTTAAGGAATGGTGTAAAAGGAAGTTGTCTGTTCGTCTGCTTTAGTAAAATGCAAACCGGCTAGTAATGAACGGATAGATGTGACTGAAACCACATGGTCGAACGGTGAAGAATTAAGCGATGATGTGGCTTATTGGGGATCGATAAGATTGTTAATGGGTGACACTAATATAGATGGCTACGGGGGAGGAAAAACATCCCGGAACAGTTGTAAAATCTCTTATATCTAAACCATCTCGGATTCTCGTCGTCTTACTGTGCCACATCATCACCACTACTTTCAACACTCGGATCAAAGCGAGTTCAATCACCATCATCCATAGGCCATTGACGAAGGTGGCTCTAGAGTCTTCTCCACGCCTCTTCCCTGCGGTGAAGAGCATGCGGACGCTCATCAACAACGTCCGCATTTTCTCTCGCTCTTGCACTACTGTTATTATGATATTTCTAGTCTTGTAGCCTACGTCTTGTATTTTATCTTCATGTTCCTCTCTGGGTGCGGACCGAGCCAGACCAGTGACACGCATCAGCCTTCGAGTACCTCGCCGTCGTTTAACAGGAGGTAGATGCGGCCCCTGTAGTTCCAGGCTCTGTCAAACCTCTTGAAGACATGTACTCTATTTATAATGATTTTGTAAAATGTCAGTACTGTAATTTGTAATGATATTTTTAATTTGTAATGATCTTGTCCATGTGTTCATCGAAGATTTTGAGATATGTTAATTGGTACTCTACTGTAAATGTCGCTCAAAGATGACGTCAAAATTCACTTACACTATTGCTAGTTGTAATATCAGTTTCTGATGACATCATACATGAACGACACTATTGTACACTGTAATGTCAGTTTACGCTGACGTCATACTTGACCGACATTATTAGCTCGGGCCCACTAGAAGGATCCAAGAGCTATAAAAGGGGTCGCAACTGCGCTCCTAGAACCATCTCGTCTTCTACATCTCTTCGAACCATCTTCCAATCATCTTTCGTCTTCGTGCGCTTCTTAGATGGCGGCCCAGAGAGTGCAAGAGCTGGAGAGGCAGCTTCAGGAATCGGAGGCTCTGCGGGTGTCTCTCTGCCATGATCTTGACACTCTGCGGGGTCCATCCGGCTTCAAACTGGCATGGCATCGAACATTTTCAATAAGGTGAATGGAGCTGTGAAGAAGCTGAAGCTGGGGAGTCTGTAGGTCCCTCTGCCCACTTCCTGTATGCCATGAGTCCACTGGAAGGGATGCTGAGTCGACGATGGAGTCGGAGCGCCGGGAGCTAGCGCAAGCAGTTGCAGACCGCATACTGTCTGCGGTAAAGGTATGCCAGTCGGACTTCCCCTTCGACACCCTCGTTCAGCTGGAGTCTCCCGATGCGGCGACCAGGGAGGCAAAGGCGAGCATCAAACGCTTCTCCACTGAGGTGGCCAACTCAGCTGTTGAAGAGGAGGAAGAGGACTCGGACATGGAAGAGTAGTTATTATAAGTAGTAGTAGTAATTTTATAATTTTATAAGTATTATGTTCTCAAGTTATGTAAGTTTATAAATATTATTACTATAAGTTAGTAAAAGTTCTCGGTTTCTAGTTTTAATATCGGTTTTTGCTAACGTCATACATGACTGACGCTATTGCTAGTTGTACTATCGGTTTATGCTAACGTCATACAGGAGCGACACTATTGTATATTTGTAATGTCGATTTACGCTGACGTCATACTTTTTCGACACTACTATGTGACGTAACTTTAGTCCCACCTCGAGTATACTTGGTAGTGTCGACCAACTTATAAGCTCTGGCTGTCTGTTTGTAGGTGAGGAATTGTGTAAACTGTATGCCATAGGTTCGCAGTGGAGGTTACGCATAACCTGCGTAACCTCCACAATGAACCTAGTCATATCATTATACATTCTTCCTTTTATAAATATAATCCATTGTACTGTCGTTTCTGCTGACGTCATTTTGGACTGACAATATTTATTTATGTAATGTCGTCTACCGCTTACACCATACTTGACCGACACTATTACTTGTACTTTAGTTCCACCTTAACTATTCTTGCAAGTGTCGACCGGTTTATAAGCCCTGGCTTTTTAACGTTTCTCGAGGAAGCATGTAAACTGTATGTCCAGATTGGACAATGCAGTGACCGTGCAATGTCCAATGTGGACATATTATTGTACGCTCTTTCTTTTTTCATTATATAAATTATATATTACAACGTATAGAACATTTGTAATTTAGAACAGAAGGAAAAAATATTAGCCTTAATATCACAAAACAAGAGGACATATTTATAATATAATATTTTATAATTATATTACAAATAATTCGATTACAAAACTATTACAACTTTAATTACTTAGCTTGAACTAACTTCCCCTCACCATCATTGCGCATGTAGGGAACAAGTGCTAAATAACTGAGGCTTGCTTCAAAGATATTTATCATTTTTATATTTGTAAAAATGGGCACCTTATCAAACTAGTTGTATTCTTCATCATCTGTGACATTATCAACCTCGATGATCCTTTGTTTTCTAGGGATAACAATGTGCTTCTTCTTGTTTTCGGGCTCGAGAACATAAAACACTTGTGCGACACGTTGTGGGAGTATTCATGGGTCGCCTTTGTGACCTTTGTTGTTTAGGGACACAAGGGTGAAGCCTATTTCATCCACCTCTACACCTTGTGGATGCTTGACCCATTAGCACTTAAATACATGGATCTGTAAAGTTGTTCTATAGTTGAGTTCCCAAATTTCATCAATGTATCCATAATATGTGTTCTTGTTCCCCTCACTGTCTTCGGCATCTACTCTAACACCCCTGTTTTGGTGCTGGCTCTTGTTGTCCTTTGCCTTGGTATAAATGCGAACCCGTTGATGTCATATGCCTGCCATGATGTAACTAATATTAAGGAACCATCGGCCAATAAATGCATCATTTTTTCATCTTTTGTTGTACCAATCGAGAGGTTTTGGTTGTTCAACCATGAGGTGAAACATGTTTTGTGCTCTTTCATGATCTAATCCTTTATGGAATGTTCATTTTTTCACGAAGCTATTGCAAGTGTTGTTGGATGTATGGTGATGCAATATGTAACTGATGAAGGATGCTATAATGTGCATCTCGGACTCTTACAAAACTCTGATCGTTGAATATTTTCCTTCCTTTTGTTCCTTTCCCTAAGAGCCTCCCCTCGTGTCGTGACACCGACACACCTATTGCTTTTTCATCTTTCATGTAATTGCTGTAGCACTCAAGAACCTTCTCAGTTGTGTAACCCTCTATCATGGAACCCTCAGGATAAGCACGATTGCGTATGTAGCCCTTCATAATAGACATATAACACTCATGCGGATACATGTGATGTAGATAAACAGGGCCGAGACAAAAATTTGATCTGCTATGTGAATCATATAATGCTTTATCATATCAAAGAAAGATAGTGGGTAGCACATCTTGAGTTGGCGTATAGTCTCTCTCATCTGTTTACGTGTATTCTCCAACTCAGCAATGTGATTACTTTCTTGAATATAGCATTGAAGAAGTGGTACATTCGTATGATGGCCATCTTTATGTATGGTTGTTTGACAACTCTGACTGCAATAGCGAGGAAAAGGGTGAGTATGGTATGACAATCATGAGTGTTGTATCTAGTCATCTTCAGCTCAGACATCGAAACGAGATTCTTAACATTCGATGAGAAATCTGTGGGGACTCTAACACCACGTAAACACTTGCATATTGATTTTTTCTCCTCAGGTATGAGGGTAAAGATAGCCGGTGGAAGGTAAGACTTTCCATTTGGTCTTATCTGAAGATGAAGTTCTGGCCTTATTTCTATTTTTTCTAGGTCCCTACGTGCTCTAAGTCCATTCTTTGTCTTACCTGGGATATCCTATAAGGTATCAATCGTGCTTTCAAAAACACCCTTTGTAACATGCATAGTATCTATGGCATGGCCAATCTTTAACTCTTTCTAGTATGATAAATATCGACAAAATATCGATTGTTTTTTAAATAGTACATCTTCTGGAGCCTTATCGTTTTTCTTCTTTTTTTCCTTTCACTGCCTTACCGAAGACGGTATAGATATTTCTAACCAATTCAAACACAAATTTACCATCACGATTGGTCGGTGCCAAATCTTTCTCCTGTGTACCATCAAATTGATCCTTTATTTCACGATACTTGTGCTTTTTTGGTAAGAATCGTCGGTGCTGCATGTACACCAACTTACATGAGAAAGGTACATTGATGATGTTTGGTCCAGACATACTACACATCTTGTCTTCCTTTTAACCTGTCCAGTTAGTGTCAAGCATGCGAGATTGTCATTGATGGTAACAAAAATCATGGCATATAGTGTGAAGCTCTCTTGTTTGTAAGCATCCCAAGGATGGATCCTATATTCTCATAACTTTTTCATATCCTCCATTAAAGGTTCTAAAAAGACATCTATATCATTGCCAGCTTGTTTAGGACGAGAAATAAGGATAGCTAACATAAGATACTTCCTCTTGTGACACAGCCATAAAGGTATGTTGTATAGGCTTAAAATCACAGGCCAAGTACTATATGGGTTTGTCATCTCACCAAAGGGATTTATTCCATCAGTACTTAAGCCTAACCTTAAGTTTCTTAGATCTCTAGCAAATTCATGATGGTTAATGTTAAAGGTTTTTCATTGTCGAGCATCGGCCGGTGCCGAAGCTTCCCATCCTTTTTGTGCCCATTAGAGGCCGCATGCTAGATCTTGAGTTCAGCGTCTCTAGAGTTGGAGAATAGTCGCTTCAATCGATCTATTATTAGCAGGTACCACATCACAAGTGCTGGAACTTTTCTATTGTTACCATCTTGGTCATCCAGACTGCTACCAATGCTTTTCTTCATCTTCCTTCTTTTCTTTCCTTTTTACTGATCCTACTACCAATGCTTTTCTTCATCTTCCTCCCTTTCTTTCCTTTTTGCTGATCCACAAAACCTAAATTGTCACTTTGATCATTCCTTTTGTACCAACTGCCATTGCACACTTGACATCTCACGTCATTTGCGTACTCTTTGCGGTACAATATGCAATGGTTCGGACAAGCGTGTATTTGTTGTATGCCCAGTGTCAATGGTGATAATAATTTCTTTGCAAGGTACGTGATAGTTGGCAAATTGTTTGGTTTCGGTAATAATTTGGCTAAAAGCTTTAGCAATTCATTGAAGCTGGTGTCTGACCACCCATACTTGGCCTTTAGTGTGAGAAGATCAAGCATCGTTTGCAATATTGTGCATTCCTTATCACACCCGTTTGATTTAGCGTATAGAAAGTCTTTCGAAGCCTTCTCCAAAATCTGTAAGTTATCTAAGCCTCTCGTTTTGTTCTCTAGTATTTCCTCACGTCCAATGTGGCGCAATAGTTTTTCGACATCAAAGCCTTCAATATCATGACTTTCATGATACACATCACAATCATCATTGTTTCTTTCATCCCTCTATTCTGTGTTGTTTTCTTCTGACCTTGGCTCTTCGATGTTGCCTTCACCTCTTACCCTCTTTTTGTTGTATCCAATCCCAACTTCTTGCTCTGCAGTGCTTGGTGTATTCACAAGTGCTCACTGATTGTTTCGGGCGTGTCAAACATTACAACATTCTTAGACTTCTTACATGGACACCATAATCTATTTGTTTTCATATGTACATTTCTGGTCTTAGCGGCTTCGACAAATGAAGTGACATTTTGAAATATAGAAATGGATTTCTGCCAGCGCCATTGTACATCCAAGATCTGTCCTCCATCTTCACAAATCACTAATATAAAAAAATTAAGAGACAAAACATTATAATATGAAGGATATAAAATTAACTAGATATACAATTAATTTTTCACTCTCCCCCCTTGTCCCCACTCGCACCATAATGTACGTCTTATTATATATGTAAACTAGAGATCTAGCTAATTAACTATGTACTAATACTCTTAGAGATCAACAAAATTAGTTGGGATCTACAAAACCCGTCTGAAATCTATGCCTGTACACGCTAGGTTTACTTCAAACCCCTCTCACGATATTCCGCCCTAAACCTACATGAAAACCACATCATAAGACCATAAAACTTCCAAACAGGACATGTATTTATCTCCTGGAGCAATATCCTTTGATTAAAAATGAAATGAAAACCGCCCCCTTGTATTCCAAATTTCTCAGCCACGGTACGAACACACTCTCTGAAACAGAATCCAACAGAGTGCCCTTACGAAAGGAAGGGGATGAAAATACCAGTGTGGACGTATTGACACAATAAAGGCAATAGCTGTGTCGTCTGAACTATGACACCAAAAATCTACACTGATAAGACACACTAGTTTCATTTTTTTGGACGTCAGCTCGATCGACACTGATATGTTCATTATCAGTGTCGGTTTTTGTTAGATCACATTTGTCTAACACTACAGTGCTTATCTCTATAGTCTGATGTGGATGGAGTAAGCAATGACCGATACTGATGTCGTGTTCTGCACTATCGGTTGCTCGTGACGTCTAATGGTTCCAACACTATTGTATAATGTGAGAAATTAGTGTCATTTTGTAGATTGCGTCTGACACTATTGGTGTCACAACAGTGTTGGGTCGTAACGTTAGGGGGCTATCAGGACTTGTTAATGTCGGCTGTTACGTTCGGTCGACATTGTTATAATTTTTTGAGTGACATCGTAGCCTTGTTTTGTAGTAGTTTCACAACATTCTGTTACTTTTGAAGATCTTTTATAAAATTGCCAACATGAAAAGGTCTTAGCCAATGATATACAATACATGATTCAAAAAAATTTGTTAAAATCTTTAAAGAACATTGGTATTGCATCGTCCATTGCTCATGTTGCATAAGTAGGTAGATCTACTAGTTCATCGACTCCCCATGGACCTAGCGTGGATCAACCTTTATACAGCATGCCATTGAATTTATGTAGTGGTCAAACTAGTTTTTAGCCTCATGTGCCAACTAACACTTTAGGGGTGCCTCCCACTAGTATAGAGCTAATTACTAGTATGCACAATCCAAATAATACTAGATTGAACGAATCGGCTAATTTTGTCCCGTCATACCGTACCATTGCGTATAGTAACTCATCGATCTCACCTAGTGGTACAGGCATTACTGGGTCCACACGTAATGAACAATTTAGTATCATGAAAGCAAACATGGATTCCTCACCTCGTAGAACCCTCATCACTAACATGGATGAATGCATTGCTTTCATTAATGAGGATTTGAGCAATCAATTCTGCAAAACAACACTAGGGGTAGATCTCAAAGGGAGAGACCAGATTTACTAAAAGCCATACCCTACTTATTTTAATTCGGTCCCATACCCTAGTGGGTGTCGTGTTCCCAATTTTGTCAAGTTTAATGGTGAGGATAATAAAACCACTTGTAAACAGATTAATCAATACATTGCTCAATTGGGGGAAGCAAGTTCTAGTGATGCATTAAAAGTGTGGTTGTTTTCTTTATCACTAACCGAAACCGCTTTCTCATAGTTTTCATCATTGTCCTCGGGTTCCATTTACATGTGGGAATATTTAGAGTGTAGATTTCATAATCACTTTTAGTCCGGGGATAATGGGTTAAAATTGTCGTATTTGACATTGGTTAGGCAAGGAAGAGATGAGTCCATTGTTGATTTCATTCAAAGATTTAGAGATGTTGAGAACCGATGTATCAATTTGACAATTTTTTGAAAAAGATTTAGCTGACCTAGCTTTTAGTGGTTTGCAGTCTCACGTTAAGGAAAAGTTGGAGAGGCATTATTTTGTTACTTTTACTCAACTCCAACAAAGACCTTCGGCATAAGAAAGCCGAAGCAAAGAGGTAAAACATGACTACAAGACCTGCTACAGTGTGCATATCGTTGAGTACGATTCGGCTAGCTCCAATGATGACTCCAATGACACCCTAGCTGCTAATTTTGTTTGGCCATATAACGCCAAATTATTTGCTTGCGATTTACTGACGCCTATTCTAAGCTTCATGACCTTTGATGTCCCATAAAAGGTATGAATTGATTTAGGTGATTGAATGAACACCATAGCTAACGGTTGTGATTGTAGGTACCACAACGCTAAATCTCTACAACATGGTGGGTTTTCTCGATGGATGACAAGGAAGATGCCAAGAAGAGGAGTTCCAGGCGTTGGAGGACCAAGGCTAAGGACTAGCTAGAGAGTCCGTAAGACCTCTAGTACTATTAACGTGGGGTCAAGTTATTTGTCTTGTGTCATACAAATGCTAGCGGGTATAAATGCTCTTAGTTACTTCAAAAAGCATTGAAGATGGCAGAGGAAGCAAAGCAAGCGAAGTCGAAGTCAAGTTGAAGATGAAGGCAGCAGAAGAGGAGTCACCAGACAGTCCGGTGAGGCCACCAGACAATCCGGATAGCCAGGAGAAGCCAATCTAGAGAGGTGCTCTCTGGAGTCAAAAAGAAGACGTCATCAGACAGTTTGCTGGTGCAATGACCGGACAGTTCGGTGAGCCCGAAGATGAATTACAGAAGAGGTGTCTTTGGATGTCCAAAAGTGAGAGTCACTGGACAGTCTAGTGAAGGTATGCATCGGACGATTCGGTGTCATATAGAATAGATTCTAGAGAGGGTGTTTCTCTGGTCTGCGAGTAGACAAAGTCACCGGACAATCCGGTGATGCGCCAAACAGTCTGTGGGAGCAGTCTGATGACTGGCAAAAGCACTCAGCTTTATGACATCATATTCCAGCGGTTATTTCTGTGCTTGAAGCCCATTTAAACCATGAAGGGGGATGTTTTGTAGAATGTCTAAGGCCTGAATTGCTAGAGCAAACTTGTGAGAGACCAAGGGACACCAAGAAAAGAGCATAAGACAAGATTAGAGATCTTTGGTGCTAGTAGGAGAGTGATAGGAGCATTCATACACTTCTAGAGCTTGTTGGGCTTGAGAGGAGTGATCTTTGCCTATTACTCTTGGTCTTCGTAGCCTAGATTAGTTAGACGTCGATGTTCGAGCTTCCAAAGAGATTGTGGAAGATGATGCCAAGTTTGTGAGCAGTTTCGGGCCCTCGCATGAAAAAGACAACAAGAGGGAGCTCTCGAAGTCATGGAGGCCTGCTCTAGCGCAAGGGTATCATGTGCGACAACCGAGCCGCTGGTGACTTCACTCTAAGAAGTGAAGTATACCGTTGAGAGCACCGTTTCAAAAACGGCAGGAGAAACCAAGACTACAACGGGAGTGGTTCAATGAGGATTAGGGGAATGTGCCTACCTTCTAAGACCTCGAGAAAAATTGCTGAGTATTCTCTTGACTCTCTCTCTTTACTTTTCGCATTTTATACCATTGAGTAGAGTCTTAGGTTGCTTTACGGTTTCTCTTGGTGGCTATCGTGCTTGTGCTTGGTTGTTTCTTTCTTTTCATCACTAGCATTGTTAGGGGTCTTGGCTTACTAGAATTGTGTAGATTGCTCTTGTTGTGGTTTTAGGCTCATTATTTATGTTTGTAGTGAAGTAAATCCTATAATTCCACTGATTCAATCCTCTTCTCGATGTCCTTGATTCTTACAAATGGTATTAGACCTCAGCGATCATTTTTCAGGCTTCACAGCTTTGAATAAGGATATCGAACAGGATTGAACATCCACCCATATTCGATGGGGACGATTACTCGTATTGGAAGGCCCGTATGCCAGCCTACCTAGAGTCATTTGATGGGAAAGCATTGCATGTGACCAACAACGTTACAAATGTGAATGAGAGACTTGATCTCGTGTTTATCAAGTTCAATGCAAAGGCCAAGAATGCCATCTTTTGGTGGATCTATAAAAATGTCTTTTCTAGAATCAATGTATCTTGCACCGCTCATGAAATATGGTCTCAATTGCAGAACATTCATAAAGGGTACACTGAGGCTAAGGAAGAGTGCTATTATGTTCTCAAGAACAAATATGACTATCGATATGTTGCCACATGAAAAAGCTAATGATGTTTATTCTTATTTGCATGTAGTGTTAGAGGAAATCAGCACTTTGAGCCTCAAGAGCAAAATTGATGATGTTGAGATCATGGGGAAGCTATTGAGGTTGTTGCTGCCAAGCTACAATTCCATCGTCACGTGTCTCTTTCAAGTCAACTTGGCTACTCTCCCCGTCGATGTCATGCTTGGAAAGCTTATGGCGTATGAGGGGTATATGTTGGGCACCTCCACTGACACACAATTACCCAAGAATCTTGCTCTTCAAGTTGAGGAATCTATCAATGGAAAAAGCAAAAAGAAGAAGGAGGGGGAGGATGATGAGGATGATGAGAGTGACAATGAGAACCTTGCGCTCTTAATGAAGAAGCTTTTTCGTAAGGGAAGACCCTTTTTCTCAAAACAGAACTCCGAATGTTTCAATTGTGGCAAAAAAGCCATTTTCCAAAGGAGTGTCTCAAGCCTAAGAAAAAGAACAAGAAGCAAGCCTCTAGTTAGTGACGATGAATAACAAAAGCCAAAAAAGAAAATCAAGAAGAAGTTCTTTGTCAAGGAGAAGAGCAAGGACTAGGAATGAAGTCCCCACACAAAGCCTGTATTGTTGGTGAGTGGCTCACCGATGATGATGATGATTCGAACTCCTCCTCTTCAAATGAAGATGAAGAGCTTGCGAGTATCACTATGACAAGATCCAGCAAGGAGCTACCACGACGACCTCCATGTTTGATGGCCCGAAGTTATGAGTGCTACATGGACGGGGATGATGATCTTGAAGAAGAAGAGGACTATGATGAAGAGGATGATGCTCTAAGTTATGATGATCTAGTCCTCATTCTTGAGAAGGTCAATAAGACCATTATTAAGAAAAACAAGAAGATTGAGATGGTGACTAAGGATCATGAAGAAGCGGTATACCGAGTTCGAGAGCTTGAGGGTGAGCTCAATGCCCTAAAGCAGTCACATGGTGCTCCGAATCCTATGAGTCTCTCAAGGAGAAGCACATAGAGCTAAGCGAGAAGCATAAGGCATTGGTCCTTAACCATGAAGCCCTTGACCTTGACTCTCACTTAAACTCTCTTAAAAATTCTACTGAAGCTTCTATTTCTTATAATTGAACCCTCTCTAAGGAGAGCACTATTCTTGAACCTACTGTTAGCTTCATGACTTTTGAAGTCTCCTAAAAGATATGAATTGATTTTGGTGATTGAGTGAACACCATAGGTAACTGTTGTGATTATATGTACCATTCTGCTAATTCTACATCAATATAGTGGGCTTTCTCGGTGAATGATAAGGACGATCCCTAGAAGAAGAGTTTTCAAACGTTACCAAGGCTAAGGACTAGCTAAAGAGTACATAAAAACACCAATACTATTAAGGGGGTAAGGTCATTTGCTCCTGTCATTTAAGTGTTAGAGGGTGTGAATGCTCCTTAGATGCTCAAAAAGCACTAAAGATGGCAGAGGAAGCGAAGTCGAAGATCGAAGCTTAGGACCTTATCAATAACCATAATCACAGGGGCTTAGGATCATATCCTTCCTCTATCAACATTATTAGTAGCCAAGATGAGATCCTCGAATGGATAGTCTCGCTCATGGCAGATGACTACTATTGTGAGAAGTGTTGCCTTGATGGTCACCGCTCTAAGGATTGTTCAAAGGTGAACGAGCCTAAGATTCTACCTAACGCTAACCTTTTTCATAAGGATGTGCACTACAAGCTTTTCTGGGATGAGGATGAAAAAAGTGAAGGCCAAGTCGCTCGGATCGCCAAATGCAAGAGGGCAATCAAGAAGATTTGGGTCCTCAAGGTGATCGTGGACCGAGGGAGAAAGCCTAAACTCTCTTGGGTTCCAAAAAAGAAGTGAGAGGGACTAGGTGGTGGGCCGTGAAGCGAATTAAAGATTCTTGAAGTCCACCACATGTCGAACGAGCTTCAGCGCCAATCTACTCTTCAAGGAGGTTATTTTTGTACATAGTAGAGCAGATTTTTTTCTTGCATTGCATGGTAATTAGGACTCCTCCGTAGACTACATGTTTGTACTATCATGCATCACGTGTAAAAAGATAAAAAAAAAGAACAAAAAATTAGATCGGTGCCTAATCAACTTGAGATTTCCATATGTATGGTTGAAGAGCTTGAGAAGGTGGTTTGGCTATCTCAAGACAAAGCGGCGGGCATATGGTGAATAAGGTTGAGATGGGTCAAACTTGGCACGGAATAGGTTTCTTTATGCAATGTCTTTAATTTGCTTGCATCTACATGACATGCTTTAAATTCTCTTGCATTAGAACTGGCTTGTTTGCATGCATTGTATATAGAAACCATGGTGGAGGCGTGTTACTCTATAAAGAAAGTGACTACATTGTCTATATGGATTCAAATACTCTAGAAAGAGTAACCAAAGCAATTGTGAGCTTCATGCCCATTAAACCCCGTGCTTAACAGTTTCTAACGTCCATTTACGTGGATCGTGAACTAAGGGTTTAGACATTTCCTTTTTGGAGCCTCCTTCTCGCTTTGGTTTTTATCGCTCGATCTTAATTGCGATTTGTGAAAAATGCTAAACTCTTCGTAAATTATCTCTTTGCAAAGGAGTGTTTGAGAGTTCCCATTCTAGACAAGAGTGGTGTTTATTTGGTTCTTTAGTGAGGACACTTGCAGTCTATAAAGAATTCCTTGGTTCTACAAATTACTTGAAGTCACAGAATATTTCGGCACCTTTACTCAATAGTCCGTTGATTGTATCTTTTGAACCGAGTGACCTACAGACTCAGACAGTCACCGGACATTCTATTGGGTTCATCGGACAGTCCGGTGATTGGAAGATGAAGCGGTTGCTTCTCTGGAATCGACATTCACTAGACACCGGACAGTCCAGACTTCATAGTCACCGAACATTCTTCTGAGGACCGGACAGTCCGGTGTTTGCCGTTTTTGACGCGATCTCTACCATTGATTTGAGTTCATTTAATCTTGGCCGTTGATTGGAGTTTATCATATCCCGCACGTGCGCGTCTTTCTCCATTTCCAAACCGCGTGCGACCAACCGTCGATTGCCGTCGCCGCTGTGTGCCGCCCGCTCGACATTGTGCCCACCTCTGACCGTTGTCAGCCTCCGCACCACCGCCGCGTCTCCTCACCGCACGCGCTGCTCTCCGTGTCCTGCCTCGCTAGTATGGTTGTGCCCGAGCTGCGTCGCTGCCCAAGCTTCACTGCCGTGCCTCGCCGCGCCGCACCGCCTCGCTGTCTTGCTTGTGCCACCAAAACGCACCGCCTGTGCTTCTCCACGTCACCGTATGTTTTTCTTAGCCAACACCCATGTTCCACTAAAACCCCCGTGGGGTTTTTGTTTTGAGGTGATCAGTTGATCTTCCGGCGAGTTCTTGGGCAGTTTTCGGCTTTATTCCCTGGGGTATTGTGTTCTATCACTTCTGTTTCTTCGAAAATACCCCGCATGCCTTGTTTGTTAATTAATTGCAAAAATTGGTATAATTTGCTTAAAGGTCTTACCTTTTATTGTCAATTGACATGATTAGTTGATAAATTCCTGTACTTAGTGCCATATTTAGGTCATCTCTTGCATATATTGATATGGCATTGAGTCTCCTGTTGCTAGTGTCACAATTTAGATGCTTTGCTATTATATGAATTGTGGCATTAGTTGTCGATATCATCATTGTGCTTATTTGCTTTATTTGATTAGTGATATATCTTTGATTTCACAGCTAGGATTTCATTTCTAGTCGCTCACCTTTTGTGCTTACAACCTATAATTTATTCCTATGTGGTGTAGTGACTGTTGGACAATGGGCTAGGACAGAGTCAGAAGCAGGAATCAGAGGTTTCTGTGGCTGTTTAGATCACTCTTGGACGGGTTAAGAGCCAAGTTCTTAATCCTATTTTGTTGTGTCAGCTGGTCAGAGTTTCTTACAGTTGAGCTTTCAGTGACAATTGACAGGATGGGCAGGCAAAGACTGAGTTCTGAGAAGAAGGGCAAGGGCAAGGCAGAAGAAGCAGAGGACAGGTGATGCTGAGTGGGACCGTGCTTTAGCGAGACAGACATTTATGTACCTCCACATAGGAGGTCAGGTGCTTTGAGGATTGGAGGTTCTGAGTCTCAGGAGGAGCTGAGGAGGTTAACCTGACAGAGAGTGGCGATCATTCCTCTAGTTGCAGAGGTGCAGCCGCAGAAAGCTCTTGCCAGTAGGCAGTCAAAAATCGCGGAGGGAGAGGCAGCCCAGCGGAGTTCACTGCAGAGGACATAGAGGTGCCCTCATCAGAGGACTGAGGTCTGTGAGGTATTCACATCTAGAGCCGAGAGAGCTCGTCGGGCCAGGGGCAAGATTGCTGAGGTTGAGATTGACTTGCTTAAGCTGAATGGCCCGGCCATCAAGGTCAAGAGAAGAGTGGACTTCACTGCTTGGGTCCCTGCTGGTAGTCACGTGGATGTTGGACAGTTATCCAACAGAGGATTTATGTGGCCTATAGGAGATAGCTTGCCACTAAGGGCAAGAGCTCAGTGTTTGCTACACACCGCCATTGTTCTTTGGAGGCACTGAGCAGAGGAGCTAGGATTGATATAGAGGAGCATATCTCTTATCTTCCACGGCTTTCAGATTTGGTCACCCAGCTCCTGAGGTATAGTGAAGACGTGGTGCTTAAGTTTTACGCCTCACTGTGGATCTCCCCAGACCACTCATATCTCCGGTTTATGTATAAACGGGAGTCACACATGTTTGAGAGGACCGATGTCTTGACTGCTCTAGAGTTCATATCTTTAGAGACTCGGATGCACACTTTGGCCCATCTAGATTTCTCATCACCTTTCAGACCTTTTGGAGGGATGAAGCTGAGTGATGAGAGAATGAGTATTGCCTTTCCGTCATATCATGGGAGCACTACTCGAGGCACCCTCTAGGCTTGACACACGAGGCTCGTGTTTTGAGAGGGATGCTTGAGAGGATTATTGCGCCACGAGCTGGCTATAGAGTGTGAGTTATCATATTGCACCAGTGACTGCTTTGCTTTCTACTGAGGCATGAGGAGTTTGATTTGACATATCTTTTGCTAGCTCAGATGGAGGATATTATCTAGATAATGAGAAAATTGAAGCACGACAGTTACTTTTTGCCCCTACATATGCATGATGCTGAGAGCTGGTGTGATGACTGAGGAGTATATAGCATTGCCAGAGATTACCACCTTCTTCGGTCCAGCAGAACCATCCGACTCCAAGGTACTTCGAGTGTCAGCTTCACAGAGCCCTCCTGGAGGAGAGACCACAGCCCCGGAGGAGTTGAGACTGAGGCTTCGAAGGGAGCATAGCCGAGAGCTGGGAACATTGAGGCTCTAGATCAGGCCGAGATTCTGACCTCTCGGGCTACACTAGACCCTGCATTAGCTGCCAGGTTGCATGTTATTCAAGTAGAGCAGAAAGAGTAGAGGAGGCACCGAGAGGAGTAGGATGAGCATATTCACTGAGAGAGGGCCGAGTTTGAGAAGAGGATCCAATTCGAGCGCCTCCAGATTGAGGAGCGACTTCGGATGGAGTGGTTGTTTGCAGAGGAGAGGCAACGGCAAGACAGGGAGTTCCATGAGAGGTCGCAGCATACTTAGTTTGAGATGTTAGCGGCTATTTCTTACATGTCCGTCGGCTTCGGAGCTATTGCGTCGTATCTTTAGGGGATCGGTATGCCACCTCTTCCTACATTTCTGACGACTACGCTATCGGGTCCTCTGCCTTCACAGCTCTAGCCTACTGCACCTCAGCCTCAGTATTCTTCAGTGCCAGCTTTCACATCTAAGTTGAAGAGTCGAAGTCAGCAACAGCAGCAGTAGTTCACATTTTCTACACTGCTCTCAGCCCTGCTTTCACTGTTTGTACCTTTTGGGGCAGCCACCACAGCCACGAGTATTGGAAGGGTCAGTGTTCCAGTTACCACTTCTCAGTTCTCTCCAGTTTCCTCGTACTCTATGTCGGTCCTGTTTGCTTCAGCTGAGCCGAGAGTGTCAGTGCCGGCATTGGAGTCAGAGACGGCAGTTGGTAGTTCTTCGCTTGCTCCGAGTTCTTTCTTTCGAGACTACCACTCCTGAGTCAGTTTTGAAATAGAGCCACCATCAAAGCTTCAGAGACAGAGCCAACAGCCACCACAGCCGAGCAGCCCAGAGCTTCAGATGTAGATATCTTGGTTGAGGCTGGATACTCACCAGAGGAGTCAGCTCAGGCCCTTGTCGGTGTTGATCAGCCAACTTCAGTTAAGGGCAAGGAGCCTTCCTCGATGTCTTGTTCAGGCTTGAGCGCTTTTGACGAAGTTGAGCAGCTGGGAGAGGATCAGTCAGCAGCCTCTGACCGTCATTGCACCCATCTCTTCAGCCGCGCAGGACTAGATTTTTTTAGGAGTTGGGTGAGAGACATGAGGTGTACCATCTTGAGGGCTAGCTGTCTAGGGGCAGGCCGTGGATGGATAGTTAGTGCTGTGAATTTTGATTGGGCAGGTTTCATTGGTTCTTTGTGTTATTTTGATGAGCTTGTGTTTCATTTGACTCTTTTAGCTCATTGGAATGTACTTCGTTTTGGTCTAACCCTATGGATTCATGTGTATGGCTCCTAATGCTTTAACTATTTTGCAGGTTCCTTTGTGCACGTGCGCTCTCGTTCTATACTCTATCATGCATCTTCTTTGTCTATCCTGCGTTCTCCCTCTTTATATGCTTCCTCGATGCCATCTTTTTGTTGATTAGATGACAAAAGGGGGAGAGAGCTAGCAAACAGGGGAGAACAGGAGGAGAGCTACGCTTCCAACCCATGACAAAGGAGGGAAACTCTTGCAAAAATTTTCTGAGCAGTCATCAAGGTAAGGTGGTAAGTGTTCTTTCGAGATGCGTTTTATTCTCTATCTTTTTTCATTTTGTTTGAGCTGTTTCTCAGTACTATGGTTGTCAGCAATCATCAAAAAGGTGGAGATTGTTAGCTTCATAACCTTTGAAGTCTTCTAAAAGGTATAAATTGATTTTGGTGATTGAGTGGACACCATAGGTAACGGTTGTGATTATAGGTACCACCTCGCTAATTCTACATCAACATAGTGAGCTTCCTTAGTGGATGACAAGTTCGATCCCTAGAAGAGGAGTTTTCGGGCGTTGGAGGACCAAGGCTAAGAAGTAGCTAGAGAGTCCATAGGAACACAGGTACTATTAAAGGGGATAAGGTCATTTGTTTTCTGTCATATAAGTGTTAGAGGTGTGAATGCTCCTTAGGTCCTCAGAAAGCACTAAAGATGGCAGAGGAAGCGAAGACGAACACCGAAGATTAGATTTAGTCGAAGACTCAGTCACCCGACAGTCCGGTGAGCCAAGACTTCAGAGTCCAGAGAGAGGAGCTCTTTGGAGTTGCTGCAGGAAAGACACTGGACATTCCGATGTGGCAGTCACCGAACAGTCCGGTGAGGTTGAAGCTGAAGTCCAGAGAAGATGTCTCTGCGAATTCAAAAGTGAAAGTCACCAGACAGTCCGATAAAGATATGCACCGAACAATCCGGTGTCCTATGAAATGGATTCCAGAGAAGTTGTTTCCCTGGCCGAGGAGGAAGAAGGGTCACCGGACAGTCTGGTGGTCCAGTCACCGGATAGTCTGGTGATTGCATAAAGCAGTCAGCTTTATGACATCATGTTGCAACAGTTGTTTCTGGGCTTGGAGTCTATTTAAACCATGGAGGGGACGTTTTTCAGTGTGCCTGTGGTCTGAGAAGCTAGAGCAAACTTGTGAGAGGCCAAAGAACACCAAGAGAGCACATTGCAAGATTAGAGATCTCTGGTGCTAGTAGGAGAGTGATAGAGAGCATTCATACACTTTTAGAGCTTGTAGGGCTTGAGAGGAGAGATCTTTGTCTATTACTCTTGGTGTGGGCAGCCTAGACCAGCTAGGAGTTGATGATCGAGCTTCCGAGGAGATTGTAAAAGACGACACTAAGTTTATACGTGATTCCGGATCACCCGCTCGAACGAGACAAAGAGAGAGCGCCTGAGCTTTGAAGGCTTGCTCTAGCGCTTGGATATTGTGTGCGACAGCTAAGCCGCTGGTGACTTCACTCCAGAAGTGAAGCATACCTTTGTGAGCATCATTTCAGAAACGACGAGAGGAACCAATACTCTGACGGGAGAGGTTCAACGAGGATTAGGAGAAGGCTCCTACCTTCCGAGACCTCAGGAAAAAATCACTGAGCACTCTCTATCTCACTCTCTTTACTTACCGCATCTACTTACTGATTGAGTAGTGTGATAGGTTGTTCTTTGATTTCTCTTGTTGGCTATCGTGCTAGTGCTTGCTTGTTGTTATTCTCATTCCACTAGCATTGTTAGGGGTCTTGGTCTACTAGAATTGTTTAGGTTTGCTTCTATTGTGATCGAGTCTTAGTTTAAGTTTGTAGTCAAATTAGTGCTATAAATCCACCGATTCAACCCCCTCATCTTGGTGTCCTTGATCCTTACACCTACTATTTTGAAAGGAATACACGAAGTTGAAAAAGGAGAGAGAGGCCATGATGGATGCTTTCGAGCGGCTTATTATAGGAAGGCAAATGCAAAAGGATATCCTAATCCAGAACCTTGTTAACAACCACAGCCACAAGGGCCTAGAATCATATCCTTCCTCTTTCAACATCATTGGCAACGAAAATGAGATCCCCATTCGGATATTCTCACTTATGACGGATGACTACTATTGTGAGAAGTATTGCCTTGGTCACCACTCCAAAGATTGTCCCATGGTAGCAAGCCTAGGATTATGTCTAACGCTAACCTTTTTTATGAGGATGTGTGCTACAAGGATTTTAGGGTCAAGGAAAGAAAGGTGAAAGTCAAACCGCTCGGACCGCCAAATAACAAAAAGACAATTAAGAAGATATAGGTCTCCAAAGTGATCGTGGACAGAGAGGAAGCCAAAACACTCTTGGGTTCCTAAGAAGAAGTGAAGGGACCAAAGTGGTCGACCGTGAAGCAAATTGAAGATCCTAGAATTTCACCACATATGATCAAACTTCAACGTCAATCTACTTTTTAAGGAGGTTTTCTCTTGTACATAGTAGAATAGGTTTCTTTTTTTGTCTTGCATAGTAGTCAGGACTCCTTTGTAAACTAGTCATCGCCTAACATCTTGAGATATCCATAAGCATGGGGAAGAGCTTGAGAAGGTGGTTTGGCTATCTCAAGGCAAAGCGGTGGGCTTATAGTGAATAAGCTTGAGATGGGTCAAACTTGGCGTTGAATAGGTTTCTTTTATGCAATGTCTTTTCATTTTCTTATATCTACATGACATGTTTAAATTCCTTACATTAGCTAGCTTGTTTGCCATGAATTTCATATAGGAACCACGAAGAGGGTGTTATTCTTGAAGAAAGTGACTACATTGGCTATATAGATTCACACACTCCTCAAAAAACAACTAAAGCAATTGTCAGCTTCATGCCCATTGAACCCTGTGTCTAACGGTCTCTAAGATTTCCACTTACGTGGACCGTGAATATGGGTTTATACATTTCTTTTTTGGCTCCTTCTCAAATTGGTTTTATTGCGTGATCTTATTGTGATTTGCAAAAACTATATACCCTTCGAGGGTTATCTATTTGCAAAACAGTGTTTGAGAGTTCCTTATCTAGACAAGTGTGGTATTTGTTTGGTTCTTCTGTGAGGACACTTGAATTCTAGAAAGAAATTTCTTGATTCTGCCATTTTTTGAGGTCACCGAACATTCCGACGCATTCACCGGACAGTCCAATGATTGTATCTTTGTGATCAACCAACACAGCAGAATTGGACAGACACCGAACATTCTGGCGATTTCAACAGACAATCTGGTGACTAGAAGATGAAGCGGATGCTCCTCTCAATTTGGAACTCTGCGGTTACCAGACAGTCTAGACTTTTATAGTCACCGAACAATCTCAGAGGACCGGACAGTCCAGTGACCCCATTGTTTGGCGAAATCTCCTTCGGGTATAATTGATAAAAGCTTAATGTTTTATTGCCAAGTGATGTGATTACTTGACTTTTTCTAATACTTGATGCCATGTTGAGGTTATTTCATATTTTGATATGGCATTGAGTCTTCCTATAGCTAGTGTCACAATTTGGATTTGTCTTTTACTTGAATTGTGGTATTAGTCCGTCTATATCACTGTTGGTCATCTTTGCTTCATTTGATCGGTGATATGTCCTTACTCCACCGCTAGGATATCTTTGTGTGTCACTTGCTTGCGATGCTTATAACCTTTATCTACTCCTATGTGGTGCAGTGAAAGTTTGGGCAGTAGGTTAGGATAGCGGTCAGTGATAGTGCTTTCAGCGGTAGTCCAGAGCTATCTTGGATGGATAAAGAGCCAAACTAATTATATCTTGTGAGGTCAGCTGGCCAGTGTTCTCAGTGGCAGCAGCCATATCATATATGTCTACTGGTTTTGGAGTGATAGGATCCTATCTCTAGAGGATCGATATGCCACCTTTGTCACCGTTTCCGACGACTACCCTACCAGGTCCCCTTACCTCGCAGCTACAGCCGACAACTCCTTATCCACAGTACTCCACTATAAGAAATGTGTTAATCCATGACATATTCGTCGCGACAAATTTAGAAATCATCATTGAAGATGCAGCAGCCCACTAATTAGTGACATTTTAAAAAAAATTGTCACAGATCAGCTGGTATCAATGACATTTTAAAAATTTCATCACAGAATCAGCGGGCTATCAATGATGTTTTAAAAATTTCATCACGGATGGGCATGAATCAATGACGTTTTAAAAATTTCGTCATGGATCGGAATCCAATCCCGCCCAATCTTTTTAAATCTCTCGTCTCATCCTGTTTCTTCATTTCTCATCTGTCTGCTCTCTCTCCCCCCTTTCTTGGCAGGCCTCGGCAACTCCGCTGTAGTGTAGAGTAGCGGCATGTTGCAATGTTGGCAAGGGGGTTGGCGGGAGTAGCTGCAGCATCTCGGCGAGCGGCAACGACAGCCCAGCTGCAAAGGCGCGCGGCGGGAGCAGCAGCTGCTGGGGCCGGCGAAGAGGAAGATGTCGCTGGCACCATGGTACGCGCCTCCTCCCTCTTTCCCCTTCTCTGTAATCCGGCTCGAGAGGACTTCGCTGGATCTGGAGCAGGGAGCAAAGGGGTGGATTCGGAGTAGGGAGTGCGAGGCAGCGGGTGATGAGGACATCACTCCTTTAGATACACACAACACTACTCAAATTAGTATTAATGGAACTCCTGCTCGATAGTTGAGATTAGAGGTGGGCTCGTTCCAAAACACATGTCTTCTTTCTTTTGAGAATAATTGCTACGTAATGAGTTTATCATGATTATGAATACTGGAGAGGGTAAAAAAAAAATGAAGAAAGACTTGGAGATGCTCAAGAGGCACGTGAACCCTGGAGAATATCCAATCCAACTTGAGTTCGAGTCCGAGTCGGACTCTAGGAGCAGCTTGCACTAAAATGGATGCTCCGGTCGCATACGAACTCCGTTCTAGACGTTATAGATATGGATGGAAATCTAAGAAGATAACCTTTCCAACGGCACTGGTCTCATCTTCAAATTCGACGGAAGTCAGTAGGAATCATGAAACAAGATGAAGTCCAGAAACTAACCTGGTGCTGCGACACTATCTTTAGGCCTTTGGGCCATGTATCTTTTCTAGGCCTATTAGTATTAGAGTTTCCCCCTAAGGACGTCGAACCTAACCTTTATATAAATAATAGCCTCTATCATTAGAGATAGGTTTTTATTAGTTATAAACAGTTTTACCGTTTGATAGTTTGTTGGATTTCAACTTCGTGAGTTTAATTCAGATTTCACAATTGAGTTGCATTCTTCCTTGTTTTTATTTATGTTCATCGATTCGAGGCTGGGATTAGCCTTCTTTGTGAGGTCAGTCGTGGGTGCACGGTTGATAATCAGAGGAGAAGTGGTGCTGCGGTTGCGAGGTTTGAATCGTGTTACTTTGAGGTCAGTTTGATTGTATGTTGCATCTCCATAAAATCGAGAGTTACTACGATCTGAAAGAAGATGGGGAACCACGTATACATCAGTGGGGAGCATAACACTGGATCAGTGGTAGACGGGACATTGGGGGAGGGGTGGGGGCAGCAGGGCCGGGGCGCCGTAGCAGGGCGGCACAGGACAAGGAGGGCGTAGTGAGGCCAGGGCCAGCACGGTCTGCATTAGCATCATCGTCAATATTGCCCACAATTGCATTGTCTTGGTAGGAGATTATGGCATACACAATAATTGTTCATTTGGGGATTTGGTAGTTCTTGGCTGATGACGGAATTGCCTAGCAATGCATTTAGTTTGTCAAGTGAAATGCCCTCAAATATTTACTAACAATGTATAACATTTCTTTTTATAACTGAAATATTGAATTCAATTTTTTTATTTCATACAGATGTTGTATACTAACAATGTATAGCACTTCAATATATGTCGTGAAACACATGTGAGAAAACAACATTAAATAGCAAGGATAATGGGTGCCATAATTCTGAAAGTTGATTTTTTTTATTTCTGATGTAAGCTGAGCTTTATCTAATTATCATTTCCTTGAATATGCTACATTTATGTCATGATGTTCCAGGTTTGCTTTCTGCTGTTAACCCAACTTGTAATAGCTGACGAATAATTTCCATTTTTTTACTGATTATAGATTAAGGATAGGATCACAAAGTTGGTTGTTCTTCCACTTTACCCTCAGCACTCCATATCGACAAGTGGGTCAAGCATTCGTGTTCTCCAAGACATTGTAAAGTAGGCTGTTGTCCTTCTTGGTATGAAATGTGATACTTTTTACTGCTGCAAGAATCTGAAATGCTGATACAATGGTATCCATGCAGGGAAGACTCATACTTTTCTGGCTTGCCAATTTCCATTATCGAATCTTGGTACTAACGTGATGTGTATGTGAAATCTATGGCTGACTGAATTGAGAAAGAGCTATCTATCTTCTCCAATCCTGAAGAGGTATGGTTTCTTTTTTCGCACTGCAATTTAATTTGAACAAAATCACAACTTTCATATAGCTACGTTGTTCCTTTATAGAAGTACTTTTTGGACTGTTGTTTGGCATTTCTGTCACAGTCACAGTGAGGAATTCCGTAACCATGTGCAGCAAAAGTTGTAACATACAATATTATTATTAGTTGTAGGATAATCATTGGAAAATACATTTATATCATTGTCACTTATTTTTCATTGTTGTGAAAAATATGACAGGTTATGATATTCTTCAGTGCACATGGTGTGCCACTTACCTATGTTGAGGATGTTGGTAATCCTTACAGAGATCAGATGGAGGAGTGCATTGCTTTGATCATGGGAGAGTTGAGATCCAGAGGAATTTTAAACAGCCATACACTAGCGTACCAGGTATATACAACTGAAACATGGAAATACTTCTGGCCTACAAGGTGCAAAATTTTCAGTTGGAAACATAAAGCACATACCTTTAAAAAAAATTGAAGCCCATAAAATGGGTCCTTTATGTCAAAAGCCACCAATCAAAATACTTTCATCATGTAAATGATAATGAGATGATGAGATGTACCATATTCTATTCTTTATAGACTAGAGCGTTCAGATTAATGCCTTTTTTTCATTATACTTGTTGCCATTTACTCCCTCCGGTTTTAAATTATTGACACAATTAACTTCTAACATCAAATTTAACCATTCGTCTTACTGAAAAAATTTATTCTAATGTGTAAAATTATTAGTCATGATTTAAATTTCACTAATGGTAAATTAAATAATAATAAAATTTTATACATTGAATAAGATGAATGGTCAAATTTGATGTTAGAAGTCAACGGTGTCAATATTTTAAAACCGGAGGGAGTACTACAGTAGTAACACTTAACTACACGGAGTCGGGTTGACCAGTTCAATGGTTGAAGCCATACACTGATGAAGTTTTGGTTGAACTTGGTCAAAAGGGTGTAAAGAGCCTCCTAGCTGTTCCAGTAAGGTATTTATCAAGTTGAGCATTGCCCTCTTCTGGTTCAGTAGTTTCCTCATTCAGTTATCCTTACAAATAGGATACATTTCACCTGTAGTTAGTGGTTCCATTGTTTTTGTCCCATTGGCAACATGAACCAATTGCAAATACATAGCAACCAACTGGATACAGTTTTCATTTTCTGTTTATTTATTGAGTATACATGATAGTTGCTGCGTTATGTCCACTGTTACTGCATTGGTATTGCTAACATGATCTGGTCGATTACAACACTTGGTGCCAAACTTGCAATCATACACTAAGTTAGTTTGTGTTCTTAGTTTTTGTTTCAGGTTAGGATGGGAGATTTGAAACTCAAAAGAGTGATGCACCATGATCTTAATACTGAGGACTAGTTGATTTTTTGGTTCAAGTATTGAGAGTCACTTGAAGCATGGAGTTCTTGCTTATATGATGGTGGAAGAGTATAGCTACCGGAGAAAGACTTAGTGAGGTTACTGCAATGCTAAGAGCCAAGTTAGTTATGTTACTGTCAGGCTAAGAGCCAAATTAGTGATGTCACTGTGATGCTCTAAGCCAAGTTTACATAAGGCAAAACTTGAGCCTGTGCCAAGTCACATGCAAAAAAGTTAGATATTGTTCTGGATGAAAACTTAGATTGTGATTTTATTCTAAGAAAAACTCAAGTTGTTATATGTTGTGTTAAATCATAACTTTTGTATGTAATCACATGAAATTTAATGTTGTTTCTTGAAAATTGGGTACATGAGATTGTTTTGTGTAGGCTTGAGTAATAATGAGAATAATGGGTTAAAAAACCAGAATGTGAATAGGTGTAATATAAAAGGTATGGTCATAGATAAAATTTATGACGATCTAATTCGTAATTCTAGGCTAGGGTTTGGGCTTGGGCCATTTTGTGACGATTTGGGAATGTCATGGATGTGTCAATCTGTGATGAAAAAAATAAGAAACATCACTTGAGTCAATTTATGACGCGAGATACATGATGAAATTTTTTTCATCATAGATACCATTTTATGACATTTTTTGCTCAATCTATGATGAAAAATGAATGTCATAGATTACCATATATCTTGTGCCGGCTTTCACATCACAGCTATAGCAGCCACAGCAGCAGCAGTACATTGCTCTCAACTCCGATTTCATCATTTGTACTTTTTGGAGCAGCCAGCATGATAGTGATTACCGGAGGAGTCAATGTACTAGTGACATCTTCTCAGTTCTCTCCAGTTTCCTCGTACACCATGTCAGCACTTTTTGCTTCAGCTGAGCCTAGAGTGTCAGGACCAGCATTGAAGACAGGGACAGTAGTTGTTAGCTCTCCGCTTGCTCAAGAGTCCTTTTGTTTGAGGCTACCACTACTGAGTTAGTTTTGACAGAGCCATCGCCAGTGGTTTCAGAGGCGGAGCCCGCAGCCACCACAATTGAGCAGCCCGATGTTATAGATGCATATGTCCTTGTTAAGGCCAGATACACTATAGAGGAGGCAGCTCAGGCCCTTGCCACAGCTCGTGCAAATAAGCTAGCTTCCGCTGATGGCTATAAGCCCTCTCCGACATCGTCTTCTAGCCTGAACACCTTTGATGAAACAGAGCAGCTAGGAGATGAGACAGCAGCAGCCAAGCCAGCACTAGAGGAGCACCAGTAGTCACTGCACCCGACTCTCCAGTCGCGCCTGCAGAGGATTAGATTTCCATAAGTCTAAAGTGTCAGGAGTGTGTTGTGCGGTTGTATCGCTTTTGAGAGGCTAGCTGTCTAGGGGGACACCGTGGATGGGTAGATAGGGCTCTGAATCTTATTTGGCAGATTTCAATGGCTCTTTGTGACGTTTTAATGAGCTTGTATTTTATTCGATCTTTTAGTTCATTGAGATCCACTTGGTTTCTGAAGTAACCCCTGTGTTTTATTATATATGATTCTCCTGTGTTGTGATTGTCTTGAAGGTTCTCTAATGCGTTGCACTCCTTTTAAATCTACCGTGCACTAACCTTTGTCTATCCAAGTCTCTCTTCTCTATATGCTTCTTCGATGCTATTTTTTTTGTGTGATTAGATGACAAAGGGGAGAGAGAGTCCTCACAAACAGAGAGAGATCAGCTTTCAAAAGGAAGACATGAGGAGAACTTATGCAAATTTCTAGGGGGAGTCATCAAGGTAAGGGGTAACTTTTTCTTTTCCAGATGTGATTCTTTCTTTATCTCAAATCATCTCGTTTAAAATTTGTTGTGAGCACTATGGTTGTCATCAATCACCAAAAAGAGGGAGATTATAAGCTTTGTTACCTTTGATGTCCTCTAAAAAGGTATAAATTGATTTTGATGATTGAATGAACACCATAGGTAACAGTAGTGATTGTAGGTACCACCCCATTAAATCTCTACAACATGGTGTGTTTTCTCGATGGATGACAAAGATGATCCTAAGAAGAGGAGTTCCAGCCATCGGAGGACCAAGGCTAAGGACTAGCTAGAGAGTCCATAGGACTGCCGATACAATTAAGGGAGGTCAAGTCATTCATCTCGTGTAATACAAGTGTTAGGGGTGTGTATGCTCTTTGTTACCTCAAAAAGCACCGAAGATGGTAAAGGAAGCAAAGCAAGTGAAGTCAAAGTCAAATCGAAGATGAAGGCAACAGAAGAGGAGTCACCGGGCAGTCCGGTGAGGCCACCGAACAGTCCGGTGAGCCAGGAGAAGCCAGTCTAGAGAGAGGTGCTATCTGGAGTCGAAGAGAAGATGTCATCGGACAGTCCGGTGGTGCAATGACCAGACAGTTCGGTGAGCCAGAAGACGAAGTCCAAAAAAGGTGTCTCTAGAAGTCTAAAAGTGAGAGTCACCAAACAGTTTGGTGAAGATATGCACCGGACAGTCCGATGTCATATAGAATAGATTCCAGAGAGGGTGTTTCTCTGGTTTGCGAGAAGACAAGGTAACCGGATAGTTCGGTGGTGTGCTGGACAATCCAACGGGAGCATTCACCAGATAGTTCGATGACTGGCAAAATCACTCAGCTTTATGACATCATGTTCCAACGGTTGTTTCTGGGCTTAGAGTCTATTTAAACTATGAAGAGGGACGTTTTGCAGAGTGCTCGAGGTCTGAATTGCTAGAGTAAATATGTGAGAGGCCAAAGGATACCAAGAAGAGAGCACAAGACAAGATTGGAGATCTATCTTGGTGCTAGTAGGAGAGTGATAGGAGCATTCATACACTTCTAAAGCTTGTGGGGCTTGAAAGGAGTGATCTTTGCCTATTACTGTTGGTCTTAGCAGCCTAGACCAGCTAAGAGTCGGTGTTCGAGCTTCCACCACATTGTGGAAGACGACACCAACTTTGTGAACGATTTCGGGTCCCTCGCGTGAAAGAGACACTAAGAGGGAGCGTCCAGAGCCTTGGTGGCCTGTTCTAGCAGGAGGGTATTGTGTGTTACAACCGGGCCGTTGGTGACTTCACTCTGGGTAGTGAAGCATACCCTTGGGAGCACCATTTCGGAAACGGCGGGAAGAACCAAGACTTCGATGGGAGTGGTTCAACGAGGATTTGGGGAAGGCGCCTACTTTCTAAGACTTCGAGAAAAATCGCTGAGCATTCTCTTGACTCTCTCTTTACTTTTCGCATTTCATACCGTTGAGTAGAGTTTAGGTTGCTTTACGATTCCTCTTGTTGGCTGTCATGCTAGTGCTTGCTTGATGCTTTCTTTTCATCACTAGCATTGTTAGGAGTCTTGCCCTACTAGAAATGTGTAGTTTGATTTTGTTGTGGTTTGCATCTCATTATTTAAGTTTATAGCGAAGTAAATCCTATAAGTCCACCGATTCAACCCCCTTCTCGGTGTCCTTGAACCTTACACTAGTTCATAGAAATCGGAAAGAGTGAAGTACACCTTTGATATAGCTAAATGTGAAAAAATATTTGATGAGTTACAATAGGATGGGTATATTAAGACTGCATACACTCTGCCTTCGTTGGATGAATTAAAATGTAGGGCATATTATAAATGGTGCAATTCTTTTTCTCATGCCATGAACGACTGCCTATATTTTTCATCGACAAGTCCAATCGAACCTTAATGAGGGACGATTGAGTCTCAAAGAAATGCAAGTGAACAAGCACCCCTTCTCTGTTAATATCCTCGATATCAATACCAACGTGTTGATTCCGCTAAATTAAGTCAATACAACTCAGGGGAAGAATGTGATCAGGGTGATGAAAGGCCTTCCCAGTAGGGGAGAAAATTGTTTCAAGAAAAGTGGCATTGGAAAAGTTCCTCGATGTCAAAGAATCTATCAAAATCACCATCAAAGGTTCTGCATCTGGGAGCAACCGTAAAAGGCCAAGGAAATGGTTGTGCCTGCTGTTCAGAGAAACTTCCGTTTTCCCAAACTGAAGCCCAAGATGATTAAATCGAGAAATCCTGAAGTGGGCAAATGGAAAGTGAACATGGGCAAGGCTGTGGATAGGAAAATAGGGTCTAAAAGCACCTTTAATCATCTTATACAAGAATCAAAATATCAATTTAAGCAATCGGTTAATAAAGTGACCAAGGTCACCACAAAAAGGGGATAGTAGCTCGCCTAAGAAGGAGGTGAGACAAACAGTGAATGTTCATAGGCCTCCTCCTCCTCATGGTTTTGGGATACCGCCACCATGGTTCCCTTTTATGCCACTCCCGTTGTTTTTCACTGGCTCTCTGGTTCTGTTCATGATCGATTAGGAAACTAATTGATCGATTGTAGGGAAGACAATACTGGTTTTGCTTGCTAGCAAAACTGAAAGTTCCAATTTTTCTAGAAAAACCTGATTCTTCTCCAAAGCAAGAATGGAGGATAAAAAATGAAAAGGAGAGAAGTAAGCTTGCTATTGGAACTTATAGAGATCGAGAAGCCACATCTGAAGATGTCATTAAGATTGGCACCACCATGTTATGATTGAAGGAACTTTTAATGGACTGATTGTGATAGACGATTTGGTCCACGTGGATCAAGGTACCTCTGCACCCCTAGCTCATGATGAGGGTAGTGGAAAGGAGCGAACGAGGTATACATAGCCGAGGTTGTGTCCCTCCGGCTTTACCCGCACGCAAAACAGCGAGCTACAAAGGTTACTGCTTCGGTGAAATAAGAGAGCGAGATTTGGAGAAATGGAGGGAGGATGTTTATAACGAGGTGAAGCCAATGATGCCTCAAGGTAATCAATGGAGAGCCAAGGAAAAGATCGAGTCTCCAGAGGAGCCAAATATTATAACTTAGGAATTAGATATTCCAGTTCTGCCAAAACCTAAAGTTCCAGTTTCCAAACAGAAAGTTCCTATTTCTACTGGTTCTGTGCAGGTTGAGAAATCTGCTATTATTTCTTCCACAGGTGATGTGGATATGTCCAAGTTTGATGATGATGATACTTTGGAGTACGAGCCTACACCGCTTTGAGATGGTATGGACATTAACACTATTTGCTTATTTTTTCCGATTATTCTCTCATAGAGAAGAGGTTATGGCACAACTTTAGTTTTGGGTTGAAAAATGCCATTTTCGAAAAGCCCAAAGAATTGAATAACCATCTGAAATCTCTCTGTGAAAGGTCATCAATGGTAGACCAGTTTTAAGCATGCTTGTAGATAGAGGTGCTATTGTTAACTTAATGCTGTATTCTTTATTAAAAAAGCTAGGTAAGACCGATGACAAGCTCATCAGGACCAACATGACTCTAAAGGGTGTGGGAGGAGGAGATCCTATTGAGGCTAAAGGAGTTGCTTCTATGGAGCTAACCATTAGGAACAAGATCATGGCTACCGCTTTCTTCATTGCCGATGCGTGAGAAGGTTATAGTTTGATCCTGGGGCGTGATTGGATTCACGCTAACAAATGTGTTCTCTCTATATTGCATCAATTCTTGATCCAATGAGCTGATGATGATGTAGAAGTTCATGTAGATGTATCGGCTTGTGTTAGACCAAAGGTGACCTTGGCCCTACTTTATATAAAGCAAAATAGAACATAGATTCATTGGGATCACCAACTTACAAATTATGGCACTTCAAAACCAAAATACTCCTAAGCACCAACCCTCTCAAAACCCTCCAACCCTAACCATCACCTAGACTACTAATCTTATTCATCGAAAAGAAGGTCCCCCCTGAGCAAAATTGTGTTTTGAACCATAAGATACGCCGAAGAACTCCCTTACAACCAATTCTCATTAGCATAACATAACAAGACTAAGCTTATAGACATTTTCCCAGGCCTCTATCCTAATTCCTACAATCACACTCTGTCTCAGCTTCATCCCACACCTACGGCCTCATTCTCAAGATTCACATGTCCCTTTATCTTATCTGCGAGCTTTTCCACCGTCTCCTCCTCCTGTTTTGAGCCAAGAGTCTTCCATCGCTGCATAAATGATAGAAGTTTAATAATGATTATTTGTGTATTTGAAATGTTTTTTTTCTAAAAGATCCATTAATTTCTATTAGTCCATAAGGTCCAACAGATACATCCAAAAAGAAACATATGATCTTTATTCTTTCTATGCCCACTTTCTAACATACCTAGTTGATTAAACTCTTCCACACTTCTAGGACCAGTTTGCCACCTCAACCTTTCCCTAATCACACATGATACAAATTTAGCTATAGGACATCTGAAAATTAGATGGTTAACTGTTTCCTCCTCGTTACAGAATTGGCAAAACTTACTTCCCTTCCAGTTTTTAGCTCTCAAATTATCAGCTGTCTGCATTCTATTCTGGTACACTAACCAAATAATGTTTTTGACTTTAGTAGGTAATTTGGCTTGCCAAATTTCTTCCTTCCTACAATCTATTATCCCAGATCAGGAACAATGGTCATATAAAGATGCTGTTGTGAATTTCTTATTATTTGCCAATTCCCACTCAAGTGTGTCATGTTCCATACTCAGAATAATACCTTCCATATCCTCCTCCAACTCTCCCATTGTTTTATCTCTAATTCTTCAAAATTTCTTCTAAAGGATAAATTGATCTCTCCATTCCTCAAAACCTCTGCCACTAGCACCTTCTGGTGATTACAAATTCTGAAAAGGTTATAAAATTTTATCCTTATTGGACAAGTTCCCAACTACACATCTTCCCAAAATCTCGTTCGATCCCCGTCTCCCACCTTATATCTCAATCCTCTAATACATGTATCTTGAATCCCATGCAACCCTCTCCAAAATTGCTATGTATTACTAGTTTTGTTACAGAACCCTCTATTATAGTACTTTTTCCCTTTTATTCCCCTCAAACACGCAGGAGAGCTGCGTATCATTATATTAAGAAGAAAATGGTAAGATACCCCAACATTAACAACTCACGCCACACACAAAACCAAACAAACAACAAAGCTAAAACACGCCACAACAAAAAAACAGAAATAACACACACTGAGCCCCAATCAAACTCTGGGCTGTGAAGTAGTAAGTGAGTTCAGCCCTCGTGCTCCCGCCAATTCCCACAACTGCCTTTCTTCATTTGTTAATATGAGAGCTGTGGTTAGGCTCGGACAAGCTCCATAAAAAACACAGCAGTTGCGGTGTTTCCAAATCATCCAAGCCCCTAAGACAATTAGGGAATTAAGTCCTTGACGCTCCATGGCGTTTGAGTTATCAGAGGACCGACTCCACCATTCATCAAAACTGTTATCTGTTGCTTGTGGAGAGAAATGTTGCAGTCCAAACTGGGACAGAAGCTGGAACCAGAATTCTCTAGCAAAAGTGCAAGACAACAACAGGTGATTTATAGTCTCCTGATCTTGATCACATAATGGGCAGCTTTCTGGGTGGTCCAAACCACGTTTCCTCAAACGGTCAGCGGTCCAACATCTGTTGTGAGCTACAAGCCATAAAAAGAACCGACACTTAGGAGGTGCCCAAGTTTTCCCGATCCTTTCCCAAGGATGAAAGTATGTGGAGTCAGTAAAAAGACTCTCATTGGCAGATTTTGCACAGTATATTCCAGAGGGACATAATCTCCAAATGTGAAAATCTTCCATCTTGGGTTGTAATTCAAGACCTGCAAGAGTCCTAGTCTTAGGAAGTCTACAATAGCACCAACATTCAAAGCATCTTGAATGTCTAAAAGCCAATTATAATTCTGCATGGCATCCAGGATAGTCCTAGTCTTGATCCTTCTTTTTGAGATTGTTGCAAATAAATGCGGGGCAAGGTCCTGAATGCGCTGTCCGTGTGTCCATCTGTCACTCCAGAACAGAGTGCGAGCTCCATCACCAACCTCTGTCATTGTGGCCATAGAAAAGAAAATGCGTGCCTGATCCGAAACCTGTATTTGTAGATTGACCCATGGTCGGTTGCTATTTGTTTTTTGCAACCAAAGCCATCTCATCCGCAAGGCCCAGCAAAGGTTCTTAAGATCAGAAATACCAAGGCCACCGAGCTCGATTGGCCGACAAACTTTTCCCGAGACTACTAGACAATGTCCACCTCTAGCATCCTTGCGACCACGCCAGAGAAAGCCTCGCCGAATCTTATCAATGGCTCTGATTGCCCAAGGAGAAAGATCAGTAGCCATTGCTAAGTAAATAAGCATGGACATAAGAACAAACTGAATGAAAACCTTTCTACCAGCCATTGTTAGAAGGTCTGCCCTCCACCCGAAAAGTTGATCTGCTATGCGGTCAATGATAGGTTGAACTTGAGTTTTTTGTTAGTTCCTAAGAGACAGCAGCAGCCCCAAGTATTTGCAAGGAAAATCAGAAATCTCACAAGGAAGGAGCTGCTGGACGACGGCCATGTGATTCTGATCACAGTGTATAGGGAAAACACTGCTCCTCTGAACATTTGTGTTCAGCCCTAAAGCTTCCCCAAACAGCTGTAAAATATCCATAGTGATGTTAATATCTGCAGCTTCGGGTCGAAGAAAAAAGACTACATCATCCGCATAGAGAGATATTTGGTGCTGAATTGCTCTACTCGCTAGGAGCTGCAACAGTCCTGCTTCAGATGCTTTGGACACAAGAGAACTGAGGACATCCATTACTAAAATAAAAAGCATGGGGGATAAGGGGTCTCCCTGCCGCAAACCCCGTCGGTGCTTGATGCTTTCACCCAGCTTTTCGTTGAGCAGAACTTGAGTAGAAGAAGTGTCCAACAGTCCACTAATCATGTCTCTCCAAATCTGTCCGAATCCTAGCTGCTGCAGCACTTGAAGGAAAAATAGCCAAGAGACTGAGTCAAAAGCCTTCGAGATGTCCGGCTTAAGGAGAAGCCTAGGTTGCTTTCGCTGGTTAAAAAATCTTGCTGTTTGCTGGACAATCATAAAGTAATCTTGTATGAATCGCCCTTTGACAAAAGCACTTTGATTGTGGAAACCAACTGCTGTAGGCGGGTAGCAAGTCGGTTGGCCATAATCTTGGTAACCAATTTAGCAAAATTATGCACAAGACTGATGGGCTTGAAATCTTTAGGCTGATCAGCCCCATTTTTCTTTGGCAACAGTGTAATGTAGGCCGAGTTGAGGGATTCAAAGTTTCTGAACTTTCTGCCCCAAACAGCAGAGATGGCCTTCAGCACGTCCTCCTTAATAGTGTCCCAGCTAGTCTTGTAGAATCGACCAGTAAAACCGTCACAGCCTGGTACTTTATCTGAAGGTAGTTGCTTGATTGTGTTCCACACTTCCTCTTCTTTGAAAAGCAGGTCAAGGCCATCAAGGCTATGAGGATTCATGCCCAGCTCATTCAAGTTGACAGTGTGGTGCCTGTCCACACTAGTACCGATCAGTTTAGTGTAGAAATCATCACGGATCTTGGACTTGTCTTCATGATTGGTGTAAGTCTGATCCCCACAAACAAGCTTGCCAATGAAATTTTTCCTCTTTCAGTGCCTAGCTTGCAGATGAAACAATTTTGTGTTTGCATCCCCAGATTTCAACCAGCCAATTCGAGATCTACTTCGAGCAATAGTTCTCTTAAGGGAGGCTAGTGCCAGAATGGGCTTCTTAAGATTATTCTTCAACCAAACCTCTGCCGAAGATAAGGCCTAACAATCTTGAGTTATCTCAAGTTGGTGCAGCACTTCACGAGCTAGGCTGAGTTGAGAATTAACATGCCCAACATGTTTGTCACTCCAACTTTGAAGCCCTCTAGCAACTGCTTTGAGTTTTTGGTTCAGTGTTAGAAAGGAACATGTCCCAACTTGAACCGAAGTCCATGCCGCTGTCACAGCTTCCTGAAAACCATCGAGCCTGGGCCAGAATGCTTCAAAGTGGAAACGATGCCTATGGGGTCTATTATCATGGAGGCCAAGCACCAAGGGGCAGTGATCTGAATCATCTGAGGCTGCACTTTGCAAAAGAGAATTAGGGAATAAATCTTCCCAATCAATAGAACAGAGAACTCTGTCCAGCTTGACCAAAGTAGGGTCTCTTGTTGGTTCGACCAAGTGAAATGGCGACCATGCAAAGGGACTTCCTTAAGAGATAAGTCATTAATTCATTTCCTAAAACGTCCCATCATAGCACGATTACAATTAGCATTGTTCTTATCCTCAAGCCTATAGATAAGGTTGAAATCTCCTGCTACGACCCAGGGTCCCGAGCAGGCAGCCCGCACTTCTCTCAACTCTTGCAAAAACTGAATTTTTTCATCATTCCCTTGAGGACAATAAACACAGGTGAGCCACCAGTTCTGACTGTTATGAGAACAGAATTGGACCGAAACACTATGAGTATCAACGCGATGCACTCCTGTGGTGCTAAGCGATCTCCACCAAGCAATGAGAATTCCTCCGCTTGTCCCAACAGAAGGCAACACACAATGTTCAGTGAAATCAGCTCCAGAAGTTGACAAAAGGACCCTTTGCGAAACTGACTCCATCTTAGTTTCTTGAATGCAAACTAAATCACACCGCAAAGACTCAACCAAGGTTCGGACCGAATCTTGCCGAGAATGTGAGTTCAAACCTCTCACATTCCAGAATACAATATTGTTGGGATCCATTAAGACAACCGAAACAGAAAAACGACCAAAGAAAACATACTATCGGGCTGAGACCACAGCCACCCCATTCATTGAACAATTCTCTGGAATTCTCCACCCAAATAGTGCTGCTAGGGCACCGATATGGGATTTTGAGAGAGTTTGTGAGAATAGCTTGGCATAATCATCTTGGGCCTGCTGGTTAATGGCGGCATTTTCACCAATGATGTCCAAGGATTTCATGACTTTCCTCTTAGATCTCTGAGATAGGTCTCCAACCTGAAACTCAGCTCTAACACCAGCAAGCCGACGTCTTCAGCGTGGCATTACCCCTGGCAAAACAGATTTGGAACCCCGCTTGCTGGTGGCCGGCAGTGGCAGAATATGGTTGGTGCACTGTCTCACCATGCTGATGAAATCCACCCAAACTGCTGAAGTAGGGTCGGCCTCAGCGGAGGACGGAGACATCGGTGTGCCTACCACATCCTCCACCAGAGGCGACACGAACGGAGGCACCGACGTGCCTACAACGTCCTCCACCAGAGGCATCACACTAAAGTCAGCTGCTTGGCCTGGAGATGGGATGGGGGATGGAGCTGGAGCGGCATCATGGCCAGCACTCTGGCCTGCGGATGAGGTGGCAAGGCCTGACGGGGGTGCACAGCTCAGTGGGCCACTCGCAGGCACACCAGCCCCGTCTTCGGTGATTGTCTTCAGAGAAGGAGCTGCCCGGGGCGACAGCGACTTCACCACCAGAGGCGAACTACACCCCTTGCATCGCCGTCGGAAATAGACAAAGCGGATTTTGGATGAGCGGAGCAATGCCATAGACTTTGGAATCGCCAAACTAGCAATGTGCTCACCGACCGCCGCAAGGGAAGAAAAAGGCGACAATTGACACTGAGGGAAGACTGCTTCCGTTAGGCCCATGCAACCAGAGGAAAACTGATTGGACTGTTTGCAGCCCAGCTGATCCATCTGAGAGAAACTGACATCCTGGGTCCCACAACTAGGCCCAACACTCGACTTATCCAACACCAAAGGCTCTCCGATGGGCTGTTAAAAATCATGAGGCCCAATCAAACTCATCTAGAGAAGCAAGGGCTCAACAGCCGCTTGAGAGGCAGCCGGTACGGTTGCCGCGAGCAGTGAAGGCTCCACTGGAGAGGCAGCCGCTTCGGTTGCCGCGAGCAGTGAAGGCTCCGCAAGGCTTGCATCATTAAGACTGAGATCACATGCACGTAGGTCCGCTTCATTTTCTTCAGCATAATCAAGGCACTGGGAAACCAGAACGTCCAAGCCTTTTAGGCTCCCATGCACGCGTGCATGCATCTCTTGGGAACCAGTACTGGCAATGAACACGCCCCCGCTTTCAACACTTGCCACGTGGCCACCTTTTGCCGAGGTGGACCCCAGCCTGTGCCGAACAGACCGGTGACCCGGAGCGTCGTCTCCGCCGCCGGCGGCCTCCTTGGCTCCAGCATCAGATGAAGGTGGCGGCAGCGAAAGGAGGCACCTGCGCTGATTGCGAGAGCTCTCATCCCCGCCACCTGGAGATGGAGGAGAGCCTGGAGTGCTGTTGGGCCGAAGCACCAAGACCAGCACTTTGATTGGATAGACTAGCGTTCTCTTCATCGGAGTGTTTTCTGCCACAGCAACCGGAGGCTCGGTCATCCAGAGTTCCCTGCTCCACGGAACTGCCAAAGGATCCAAGCACCATACAAGACAGCGGAAAGAGGAAAGATCCCGTAACTACAATGTGTCAGGATGAACATGCTGCACCCAAGCAAACGGATTAAGCAACTGATCAACTGTGGAAGAATCCCAAGCATGAACCGGAATGCCACGCAACTCGACATCAATTAGGTGCGGAAGGATGCCCCCAGAAGAGCCAGCATGCCTAGTCCACCGCTTGCACCGCAGGCTGAAGGTGGGAGCCCGCAGCGGCTGCCGCAAGGCAACCAGACGCTCCACCATGGGCTCAGCTGGGAGGAGGAGGATATAGCTCGAACTGCTTGCTCTTCGCACCACCAAAGACCTCTCTTCAACATCAAGCCGTCTAGCAATTAAATCAGAAACTTCAGACGCAAAGATGAAGGACTGATCCCCGATGACATAAACAATAACTGCTTGCTGAAGATCATCAACAGCCTGATCCAACCGATCAGATCAGCCGATGATGCACGGGGGAGCAGCAGCCGGTCGAGACGACTCCGGCCCTTCCCTAGCCATAGAGTCCGCCGGCGGCAATTCCGTCGGACCTGGATGAGACGAGGGGGGAGATGATCGGCCTTGCCATGGAGGACGACGCCGTCTTGGGCGCCGGCGCCGAGCACGTTCCCCACCAGCATCCTGCCCAGCTGGGCCATCGCTCAGACCACCGCCACCAAACTGTTCCTGGTTCACGCGCTGATGGCGATCCACACAGTCCATAGATAAACCCGGCAAAGGCGCAAACACGAGTCGCTGCCAGACAGGAACACGCTTTACCCGGTGAGGGCGAGGGTCCTTCGCGCCACCTCCATGGACGCCCGGGCACATATACGATTTATGGCCAGGCTGACGGCAGTGGAAACAGCGTGTACGACGCCAGCAATGAGGAGCAGTGTGTGCAGGGGAGAAGCAGTTGAAACACTTCCCCACTAGATCGGCCGGGACAGGGCGACGAACATGGCCAGCCCTGTGCCGTCGCCCGCCTTGCGCTACGAGACTCCACCATCTGCCAGCCATCTCGTCTTGCTGCCGCTGAACTCGCTTAGCAACAGCCAGACGCCGCCGCTGGGGCTGTGCCCTAGGCCTGCATGAGGCTGGACTTGGGGCCGCAGCGAACGCCCCAGTTGAAACAGTTGGATCGGAAGAAGAAACGACCATGTCACGGTAGGAATGGCCGCTACTCAGCTTTGTTGAGGGAGACGACGGCGGACTGACTTCACACCACCGATCAAGTCTGGATTGACCACGAGGAACAAAGGGTAGTGCATGAGTGGACAAGGCAGGGGAGGAACCCGACACTGCAGGGGAGGGAGGACGCGCGCTCCTGCACGCAGTGGGAGAGGTGGCCGCCGGGCCTGGGGAAGATGCCGGCGGGAGGTCAGAGGGATGGGAAGCGTCGGAAGGTGGAGGGGGAGGTGGAGAGACGAGCGCCATCAGCTCTTTTTGGACAATATTGGAGGAAATGGCTTTTTAGAGTACTTTTTCCTCATTCTACAAAATAAATCTTCATCCCCTCTTTCTAATTTAATAATTCAATTAGATAGCAAGCATTTATTTTTCAATATTGTATCTGTAAACCCCAATCCTCCATATTTCTTTAGTCTTGCTAACACATTCCATTTGACCATATGATATTTTTTTTAACCAGCATCCAAAAAAACTGAGCCCTAGATGTATCCATCTTCTGATGGACTCTTCCTGGTAACATGTAAACTCTCATTGTGTAGTTAGGTAAACCACTCAGACAACTCTCTATTACAACTAATTTGCCCCCAGATGATAAGTATCTCCCTTGCCACAATGGTAGTTTCTTCTCCACCTTCTCTGCTACAACCATTAATTTTCTATCACTAATTGGACTTCCAAGATACTTCATGGGCAACTTGCCAATGTTACAGTTAAAAATCTGGGCTACTCTCTGCTCTTCTTCTGCATGTCCTCCAATTACATATGTTTCACTCTTGTGGTAATTTATTTTCAAACCATACATATTTTCAAAATAGTATAGCAGGAATTTTGCATGAATCAAATTCATATCTTCACACTCTAAGAACAAAATTGTATCATCTGCATATTGTAAATGTGTTAACCCCCCTTCTATTAACTGTGGTATCAGACCTTTCACCACTCCATTTAATTTAGGTTTCTCAAAAATTCTGGCCATCAAATCTGCAACCAAATTAAGCAAATGTGGCAAAATGGAGTCTTAGTCTCAATCCTCTAAAAGTTTTGAAAAATTTACCATGTTCTCCATTAATATTTATTCCCACTCTCCCAGATGAAATAATTTGATTCATCCAATTTATCCATTTCCTAGGGAAAATTTTCTTCTCTAACACCTCTAAAAGAAATGACAACTGTATTCTGTCACAGGCTTTCTCAAAATCTAACTTTATGATAATTCCTTTTGTTTTAGTCCTCTTCAACTCATGAATTGTCTCATGTAAAATGACAACCCCCTCTAAGATATTTCTTTCTGGAATGAAGGCAGTTTGAGTTTTACTAATAATCTTATCTATCACTTTTGTCAATCTCAACGCAAGCACCTTTGTAAACCACTTATAGTCTACTCCCAG